>UYYA01000448.1:0-56232 GCA_900624975.1 Angiostrongylus costaricensis
TACACTTAAAGCTAGTTTTAAGAAACCAGTACTTGTAACTTTAACAATATATGACAAAATCAGCACTCGCAGAAAGAACAGTTATGGAGGAAGTCTGGATCACTCCAAATAGTTATCTTTGGCCACATTCAACATAAGAGACGACAGAAAAGGTTAGCCTGGGACCCTAAGAATCCAACATGCAAACGTCACAATGAATTACACCTCTCAATGTGTGAGCGGAACAGGATCTTAAGGATGTTATCGACCGGTTCGAATACATTTACGATTTGCCGCAATCACAGAAACACAAACCTGAAAACAACCGAGTAACCCTGAAGGATGAATGCAGTTACAATGAGTGAATTGTAGCTGCATTTCTCTCATTGCACCAAAAATCTAAATAAAGTCGTATATGTATATGAGTATGTCTATACTCGACCGGTGGGTTTCAAATCGCGGCGCGTGTAGAACAGTGGTAAGGAGTGACCTATAATACATATGGTCACTGGTTTGATCCCTCGACGAGGGCTCACCAAGCCTCCCATCCCTCAGGGGTTGGTAAAGTGATATCAGACTTGTCTGAGAGCACTTACAGGATACATCGGTAGGCCTCCGCAAATCAGTGTAGACCAGATATGCATTCAGTCACCTCTAACGACGCTGCATGAAGATGAATACATAGCGTATACCTTACGAATTGATCAACGCCAACAGCCTTATCCCTTTATCGTTTGAGCTATGAACCATGTGTATCACGCACACGAACGAGAAGCAATGGTTTAGTGGATAACCTGCGCAAATGGCCTGAATACTGTTATGGTGACTAGTCAGGTACTTTCAGGGAATCTACAGGGTTTGAAAAAGACTGAATACTCCACCATATTACGGCATCATCAACCGCGAACACAGTACACTAGAATTTGTCACTGAATGAAGAAAAAGACAAAGAAAACCACGTAACGTACTCATTCATAAAAAGTCCAACCGAAATGACAACGAAAACCAACAGCCTTGAATACGTATTGCAATCATCCCTCTATGCACGTAGTACATTCATACATATATGTGCATTACACATATACATATATATATATATATATATGCACGATGAAGTTAAGGAACGGAGACGAGTTAGTGGTGATATGAATGGAGGTAATACAGGTTAATTCCATAGTCAACAATGCAACCGAGGTGGGGAGGACCAGTCGGCCGCGACGCAATCATCTCCATCCATCGCTCCGCGCGTATGTTCGACAGGAAAAACAGAATCAATTCACGGATTCTATGTATCCATTCATCAAACTTGTTCCGGATCACACGGACCAATAGGTCCTGCTGTTTAGCGTGCAATAGGCCACCATGTATAGGAAAAACGCTTCAGTATGTTAAACTGGTTCTCTTTAGGTTATTTTTTAAGCACTGCATTCTTTTGCGCGATCGCCAGATAACATTCGTCTCAGCTATACTAACCATAAGCTTTTTAAGAAGCTTCCAACAACTAGTCAGCATCACAACTACACACAACTATGGGTTTTCGGTGTTCTAGAACAGCAGATCACCGACACAAAATGTATGAGCGGATAATGGATGACGACATGGCGTGAAATCATGTCCGACACGAATGTTCTATTGTATGAAAATCAAATGAGATATTTGCGAACGAAGATGAGAGACACAGAGAGATAGAGATAGGGAGAGAGAGAAAGAGAGGGAAAATGTTCCAATCCATAATTTGTAGGATAACCTGAAACTCGAAGAATTCCACAATATGTACAAAACCTACTACCGCTGATTCTGGTTATAGCGAAATCTGATCACTTAAGGCTTTCCCCTCTGCTTGAGGTGAGTTCCTCAAGGCAGTCATTAGCGTCCACCTTCTGTTGCAAAACGGTTCATATGAGGTTGAATTTGAATCAAAATAACTTCGAACCATCTATCTATTTGTCGACATTCATTCCTGTTTTCAGCAATGGCACTTTTTGTTGAAACCTTGTACTTATACTCATAATCCTAGGTAGAGAAGAACGTAGAAAAACACCAAAAGATTCAAGAACTCGAAGAAATCCAGAATTCGAGTACAAGTGAGATGTGCTGTAAATCATAGGCTACCAGTCACAAGTTTACAGACAGATCCATTTCTTTGAAGAACCCTGCAGTTTACCGCATTTCATAAGCGTTTCACGGTTCAAAGCAGAACATGTAAAAAGGCAAATCGAAAATGAAAAGAAGAAAAAATGACAAGAATGGATGGGAAGACCTAGACAAAACAGAGTCGATATGACTTGGGGCAGTCAAATATTCTAACTCTATGGGGAATTGTGGGACATGAATCTTCTGTCAGCGTTGTTTGACGTATAGCTGAAATGTGAAGCGAACATGAAAGCAGCATGAAGTTTAGTAGTGATTTGTTATTTAAACTAGTTTAACTAGAGAAACCATCAACTCTCAGAAAAATAAGTGATGAACGGGAAATACGGTAAGACGATGCGTTTCCTGGTTCCGTGTTTGAAAACTGGTACATTTTGGGATGTGTTCTGAGTTTATCAACAGCAACATAACCACTACTGAATTCTCGGAAAAAGCTGGAAAACATGAAACAAACCCACCCCAAGAAAAAAGATAGCGATAATGACAAAACTTTCCTGTAGTACACGTTTTCCCTAAGGAAAACATTAAAATACTGAGGTCTCAAGGATGTGAATTCCGGCACACGTGCAAAAACACTCAGTAACTCTAATAAATCTATAATTTTTGATTGAGTACTCCTATAATTTTATTCTGACCAATGAAAACTGGTTCATTTCCTCAGGTTGCCACCAGCGAGACGCATTCGCATCGTAATATAGCAGTCAGTTGCCCGAACACACTTCAATCCTAAGCCGCCATCCAGGATTATACCAGAGAAACGCATCTTCGAGAACCGACCACCATCCAGACGCCCGAAAATCGCGGACCACTAAGCAAAATCTCGTGGAAATCGGGACTACAACTTTAATGCTAGTCGTATATATCTTGTTAAAAACCCTCCGTGCATTATGAACTCCAAAAAAAAAAATAGGAAAAAAAAGAGTAAATGGAAGACCATCTGACAGAATATCGACTCTCGAATAGCAATAAATACCGATCTTTTGGAAAGAAAATAAGTATAGTAAATAAGATTTATTAGTGGGAAACAAGAAACCCACAAATCATGGAAGTCACCAAAAAAATTTAAACGCCATTCTTAATTTTCCTTAAGTGAAATACTGTGGATTTTACGTGGAAGATGATATTGAGTGTCCAAAATCGAGTACACATATATCGATCAGGCATTTCGTTGGTTATAAAGTTCTCTACTTCTTGTAGTTGAAAAGTTAAAGAAATCTTTGAGCTAACTCAACTGTAACTAACCTTACTGTAGTATGAAAAGTCTTAACAGATAATACGATTTTAACGCAGATTTATCATTGAACCTAATGGATACGAATCGCCGACGTTCGTTACGAATTCTGTCAACGATTCTGGAACTGGTCACGATTCCTTCATCCAGAAAAAAGCTGTCGCTTCTTGTCTAGAACGGTCGTTGTGTTGGATCGGCGTCGTCGGCATCGCGACGCGACCGTTCCATGCACAGCGAATCGATATCGTGTAGTGGACCGGCAACGAGGGCCATTGTTGGATGGAGTACGGAGTGAACGCAAATGAATCATTCACCAATATCCAGGGCTGGCATCCTGACATATCCATCATATGGGCTGAACTACTACATACAGACTTCCCGAAGAGAAATTACAAATGTGGAAAGTACAGAATTTCTAATACAGTGGTATAACACCAGTCTACTATCACGGACGAGGAAGTAAACATGCGACAAAGAAAAGAAAACACGCAAATATGACGATCAGCGAACTCAGAATGATCGCCTACGATGCCAATGGTCAGTTTCTCGTTTGAATCGTAAGCGAATCGTCGTCAATCACATATTAGAAATTCGACCGCTCACCGATCGCAACACGACCCCGTCATCCGACTGGCAATTCGGTACGATGGGCCGACATGTGAGCGATGTAAAGCCACACCAAAGCAAAACGCTATCGTTGACGGCTGAACCCGAGCCAAATGCACACGGCCATCGTCAGTGGGTGCCGCGCACGACGCCGCACGCGTTACTGCTCGCGACTTCGGCAAGTTCGGTGTAATATGCCGTAGGTGGTGAGTCGTAATTCAACAAACACACACCACACACAACGCACGCTAATGTACGCCAGCTTGTTCGGTGGTGTCTCAGATGGAATCTCTCTGTCTTCATATATCCGTTTGTACTAAGGAAATAAGTATCTAGTTTGATGTCTCATGAAGCAGCATGCATGCCTCTTGGATTTCACTTGTTCTCAATTGGTCTTTGAATGGTTCCACAATTCACGATATACGGGATCACCACTACTTTCCAGTAGAGTCGTAGTTTACTGATTATGCAATATTCTCTTCCTCCGGTTTCTCGAAACACATTCCAGAGCATCCTGGTTCGCCACCCCACCTCACTTGCCGCCTGATGACTACGCTGTTACCATGAAGCCAGCGACAATTGCTAACACTGGTTTTCTCTTATCTGGGATTCCATATGCAAATGTCAGACTGCTTAGCTTCGGGAACAGAGCTGAGTGTATGAACCACCTGCTGCCAGACATCTAAGTGAGCCATCCCAACTACGATGAGGTGATAAAGTATGGGAAGATTTAACCCTGCAGCAGTCAGTGTTTCATTGCCGTGTACGTAGCATAGTAATGTCTTAAAAATCGGCTTATATTAAACCTCGGTAAGAATAAGTAATAGCAAATTTTATTTTATGTCAACCTTGTTTCGGTTAAATAGTCCAAATATTGATCGTTCTCGCCGAGGTCCAATGAAGGTCGGTTTTTATCCATTTATTGAATATTTATTCAGTAGTAGAGTTTAAGATTTCCTTCACAAGAAGCGATATCTAGCACGAACGATCGATCACTGTTTGAACAACTGCACATAGTGAAAAGGAAGTGACAGGAACAGTGAGCACTGTCCGGCTGAACTAATAGTACTCCTTACCGGATTGCTGAGTAGATCGCCAAAATTCGTTAATTAATCTTATTACTTGAAAATTGAACTGTGTTTGACGTTCCTTTTTTCTTTTCTCATTCTTCCATTTGACCCCTACAGATCGTGCATATGGTCTTCACATTACACTCACACCAGTCAGTGATGAGATTTTGCCCGGTATTTGATGCTCTTCGGCGATTACATTACTTGTTACTGTTCAAATCATCTATTATGGTATTGGTTTATTTTTCCGTTCTCAAATTCCTACAGCTGAACTAATTTTAGTGCCTTGTTTCTTTGTTGTTTATGTTTACGCAGAGGTGAGGTCATCGTGTTAGAATGCAAGTCGCAGCCCTCACTAACCGACCAAGCACCTGCTGATGGAACGTTTCACGATAATGCAATAGTGTAATGATCGTTAGTACTACGTGAATCTCCTCTCGTAAGAACATCGCTGTACTGCCAAGCAGGCCAGCATGAGTAGGGGTTGCTGAAAGCAGAAAATGGTCAGTACTGCTCGTCAACTTATTTCTCGTCTCGTCTTATTCGTCTTGGATAATCATAATTGTCTGGAAATTATCGCCATGGACTAAGAATTAATCGAGCGAAAATCAGTTACTTCGTGAGCAATGTTCAAAGTTCTGGAACAATTTTTCTGATTCTTCGTATTCTTGTTGAGCAAACGCGAGGTGTTACTTTCATTCTTTATTCCCGAATGAGCTGACGTTTCGGCGGATTTCGCCTTCCTCAGAGCCTGGAAAGGTCAAGTTGACAGCAATCTATTCGGCCAAACACCTCCATAACCAAACAAAGAAAGCGCTAAACCAAGATTTCAATCACATTGAATACAGCTTTGTACACTCACCGCTTTTATGAGGCTTCCACTGAGTATGTCGTGTGAAGACCAACTGCACAGAATTCACATGGAAGCGTAATGTGCACCTCCTTCAGAATAGTAGGCTTATATACTGCCGAATATCACTATCACGCGTGATAATGAGGCATTCTTCCCTGCGGTTTATTTTTGGATTTCTGGAATTAATCCAGAACGCCTCGAGAGTTTTGCGCGCTTGTGTTCTCGATTCTTGTGCGAGGATCGTGACACGTACTTCAAAGTCCTCCCCGTTATGTCTCTGGATCCTATGCGTGCCTAGTGCGGTATTTGGTAGAAGTTTGCCGGCTAGGTGTTCTTTTATGCGGACACAGTCAGAGTATATCAAGTTCACCCGAGAGAAGCCGAAAGATAAATGGCTTCCATTACTGAACGTCCAAATTCACCTGTCAGAAAATGGCTACATTATATAGTGGTACCGAAAGCCAGGTAGTAAAAACATCTTGTTTCATTACCTCTCCTCTCACCCCTCGCACACGAAAAGGGCGCTTGTGAGAAACATGTTTCGAACAGCAACCAACGCGTGCACGGGAAGAGAGCAGAGAGAGAGGTCCTAGAACTTGGTGCGGCAAATAGCAATTTTTAATGGCTACGAAGCTGTAGCTCGGGATAGGTATAGGGGAAATCCTAGGACTCCAAACGACAAACTCTAGCGATGGATGGGTTCCGTTTATCCTACCCTTCATCTCAAATAATGTAAGTACAGCTATAAAATGCTGCTTAAGAAGGCTGGGCCAAGAGAATTCGGTAAACATAGTTGAAATGCCACCGAATAATCTTAGGCGCCAGCTAGTTCGTAACCGCCTATATGGCCATCTATGTGCAACGCAAAATTGCATAATTTGCTCCAATGGCAAAGACGGTGATTGCATGAGCTGGGGTATAGTTTATCTGATCTCCTGTAAGGCGTGCGGAGACGAATACATTGGCGAAACGGGCAGACCCCTCTGTGTCCGCATAAAAGAACACCTAACTGGAAAACATAGAGCAAATACTCCGCTAGGCACGCATAAGACCCAGAGACATAACGGGGAGCACTTTGAAGTTCGCGTCACGATTTTCGCACAGGAATCAAGAACACAAGCGCGCAAAATTCTCGAGGGGTTCTGGATTAATTCCAGAAATCCGAAAATGAACCGCAGCGAAGAATGCCTCATTATCACGCGTGATAGTGATATTGGGCAGTATATAAGCCTACTATTCTGAAGGAGGTGCACATTACGCTTCCATGTGAATTCTGTGCAGTTGGTCTTCACGCGACATACTTAGTGGAAGCCACATAAAAGCGGTGAGTGTACAAAGCTGTATTCAATGTGATTGAAATCTTGGTTTAGCGTTTTCTTTGCTTGCTTATGGAGGTGTTTGGCCGAATAGATTGCTGTCAACTTGACCTTTCCAGGCTCTGGGGAAGGCGAAATCTGCGGAAACGTCAGCTTATTCGTGAATAAAGAACAAAAGTAACACCTCGCGTTTGCTCAACAAGAATACGAAGAATTACTTGATCAATGCCGAGGTTAATAGAAAGTCGGTCGTGGGAGTTTTTCTGATACTCACAAACTATTGGACTCTACTGCTTTCAATTTTGTTTCTATTACATAATTCGATACAACATGCATCAAAGTGTTGCAAATTGCATCACTTTCTGCATTCGATCTGCTTCCTCGTACCAATCGTCTACGAAGGTCTTCGAACTTTCCTTCCGCTGCTGCTTGAGTCCTTTTCCTCCAAAAATGTCGTTGGGCGCTGTGTAAGTCGATTTCCCTCGGAATCCTTAGATAGCCATGCTACGATATCTCCATATGTATTAGAACGATTCAACTTGTCCCAGACAAGTTCGATACCCGTTTCTCGATAGTGGAATGATTAAAAGCTTGATCGGACTCTACTGATACTCGAAATGATTAATTGTTATTGAATGCTACAGGGGTTCAGCACGTTTTATCGTAGTGTGTGATCCTTAAGGACTGGATAATAAGTTATGTGGTGTGAATATGAAAGAAAAACTGTTGTCACTAATTTTTCTAAATTATTGTCCGAATCTCGAAATTTCGTTTTAGCCAATATCGGTAACTGTGCACTTTAATTTATATGTTACAATAAAGCTCGCTTCTCTAAAGCAAATGATCACGCTAAAGTTACAGTAAAGGCTTGAAATCCGAGCTCTCGACCTTCAGTGCTATAACAATGGCTTTTTCTCTTATTTCCCTTTGTCGTATATTTTATTTGTTTCACTTTATTTTTTTCCATATTGATTGGAATAATCCTCTCATAGTTCCACGCAGCACGTGAGTCTCGATGTTCTCTTTGATGCTGTCCAGACTTTGCCAACGGTTTCTATTCCATTACATTGAAGTGATTCAATGATCTGACAATATTATTATTCTAGTCATATTACATAATACGAGGTTGTGCAATCTATATGCTAACAATATTTTTACATATTTTTCTGTTTCGTGATACTCCACTGCTATTATTATTTGCTTCAAATGGCGCGTGTAGCGCAGCGGTCGGAGGCGCCCTGCAATACACCTGGGATCGGTCCCTGCACCTAAGGTTCACCAAACCTCCATCTCTCCGGGTTGAGCATTTTGGTGCCAGACTTACTTGCGAGGATATCAACCCTGGTTCGGTACATCGGTAGGCCACCGCGAGACATAGAGGCCGGATATACATTCGATCACCTCTAACGATGCCTAAGGAAGTAAAACGCTTGGCGCGTCACTCAGCGATTGATCAGCACCGAAAGTTTTATTCCCTATCCTTTTTTAAAATCATATTTCATGTATTATGAGTAAGAAACCAAAGTCTATTTATTGACTCTGTCACAAATGGTTCAATACGCACGTTTTCTAAGGTGTAGCATCGCTGCGACACCTCATAATATTTTATTATTTTATTTTATTTTATTCTATTTTATTTTGACCCATCTTCACGTCTACTGTGCGGTTCCTAGCACTCTTCACATTTAATTCGTTTCCTCACATCCATTGTACACGAAGATCTTCAAACTTTACGTATGGCTTCGGTTGCTGCTTGAGGATTTTCATTTCATCTTAAATGTCGTCGATTGCTGGTGGGCAGTTCTTCCTGGAATCCTTAGATAGTCAGGCTGGAGCGTTCCCAATTGGATTGCAGGGAGTGATTTTTTCCCAGACAAGTCCGGTACCAATTTCTGGACCCCAGAGGGACGAGAGGCTTGGTTGGCCCGGAGCGGAATCGAACTAACACCATGCTCGTGGTGGCGGAATCATATGAATATGTTATCATCATATTATATGATGTCATATGATAATATCATATGAATCATCTCATAATGTGTCAAATGTTTTTCACAGTTCTGCTAATATAGAGACTTTAGTACAAACAGGTTGCTACGCCATTACGATGACTTCCCACATGTGTTGTAAACCATATGAATGATGCTCTCTCTTACTGCTCTCGTAACTTAGTTATTTTTGTAGGTCCTTCATAAATAGTCGTTTAGTTTTAAACACGTGCTCTTGGATTCTTACAAACCAAATTGTGTTGATGTGAATGAATTTTACCTACCGGAATTTATGATAGTGAAGAAGTCTTTCTCAAGATTATTCGTTCAGACGAGCAGACGATCCACTCTGCATTTACCCAAGTCATCTGTAAAATCGTTAGTGATTGCACGAAAGGCAAAATCAGTTCCACAGATTTTTCGTCCAAGATAGGAGATTTGAAGGTGATACGGCTCAGGACGACCCACGGCCAACGGTGGTGACTGTTCAGAAATGTTAATCTGAAACAAATTTGCGCATAACGGTTTCAGAATTTGTAGAGAAAATTAGCCATAGTTGGAAATATAGCGTCATAACCGTACACTGGATGTAAAATTCGAAGGAAACACTTTAAAAAACGCCACATTAACTGAATAGAAAAAATAGAACTGAAGTCTGAGCTCCACGATTTTCTTGTACAGCACATTTGGTGGTGTATAGTGAAATGCTGCTAAAGATAAATTCTTAATGACACCTAAGCACATTTTGAACAATGTCAGAAAGGGAAGAAACACCAAAACAGTTCTGCACGGTAGTTTTGCATCGGAATGTGATAGCTGCTAAGTATAATTTCCTGCGTACTGGTGATATCTCAACTCAACGAAGTGTTATCGGAAAATGGACAAGGTACACCGAGAACGGCTGTGTCTGCGACTAATCTTGAAATGGGGCTCATTTCGCTGCACAGCGATGCTCACGTTTAACAATTGATGAAGCGAAACGTTTTCTGCCTCATTAGGATAACTTCCTTCGCGATTGAACGTCCATCAGTTGAATGGAATAAAATGATCTTCTACGTCTTTGTTGGTTCCAAGAATACAAAATTTCAATTAGATATTTGACACCTGAATAGCCTATATGCACAAAAAATAATAGTGCATCCACCGTTACAATTCCCAGTTGGTTGGTATATTCTCGACAGGATAAGCTTTTTATCATCCTTGAGGTCCCGAGAGAATTATACCAAACAGCTCCCAGTTTATGTAGATGTGACTCCATATCGTCTAAAACATCCATTAGCATTTTGAAGTTCGCTTTCAAAGTCGATGATTTCCTAATTAGAACGACAGTGGGCTTCATCATACCCTTCAATAACTGTCTCATGGTAGCCAGTTTGTTGATGGTAATGTTCCACTTTCATCTCTGGTTCATTGTTCTCGTCACATTACTTGTAGACGACGGAAGTTTTAGGTATTGTTTAGGGCCACTGCGATGATCGCAGTAGATAGTTCGTTTGTGTCGGCAGTTGATCATATCACTTGCTATCTAATCTCTTGCCCGCCACTTGCATTTCCTTCGCCGTCATGAATCGTTAGCGAAATGTCCTAGTTCACCCTTTCAATCAATTCTCGCTAATGACATACTTTCTGTCAACCTGTGCTGCTATTTGACAGACCCGTTGAAGAATGTCGGATTTGGTGAAGACGCTCGTATTAAGGCCGGACATCTCGAAGCCTAGATGGAGTCAGGAAACGTTCGAAGGCAGAGCCCGGGTATGTTTGATCATCTGTATCTCCTTTCGTGCATGCAGAACGGAATGCATTTATTATTTATTTGTTTAGCACTTTTTCGCCATAACAAATCCACTAAACCTTCTCAACACTGACTCGCAGCTTCGAATGTTTAAGAGAATAGTTGATGACTATAGGTATTCACTGATTTTTTTTTTCTGCTTAGTTACTCCTAGCTAAATATCTTCTGTTTGGTACCATATAAAAGCGTTTCGATCTGCGGGAAGTAATTATGGACCATTGTAGAACTTCGGGTTTTAGGAATGGATTTGTCTCGGATTCGTTAACTGTGAGAGAGCTGTGGAAAGCGAAGCATGTCGTCGACTCTGCGTTTCATCCAGCAACTGGCGAAAAAATGTTCATCATCGGCAGGATGTCTGCGCAGGTGCCGATGAATATGTTGATCACTGGAGGAATGCTGACGTTTTACAAGTGACATTTATTTAAATTTTACTAATGTTTAATTCCTTCCATGGGGAGGAATGTTGTAAATAATATAGTATTTTGCTAGCTGCCTTGGTATACGTCTCCGAACAGAATAACCTTTTAGAGTTGAGAACTTCGAAACCAGACACGACATAAGCTTTGCACGGAGTTGAGTTTCGCTAATGCATTAAGTGCAAGTGGATTGCGAGCATTTCGCTATCGTAAAACGAGCACTCGAACGAAATGCACACTAAGGCGTCGCAGAGTGTAACGTTCAGGATAATCGAATATGCCACTCGTATATTTGGCTAAGACGGTTCTCACATATCGAGTAGTAACTAATCATCTTGAGCTGGTTGCAAGATTTTGAAAAGTTTCCTTCGCAGGACCATTTCATCATCCAGAATGCGTGCGCTATCTTTACAAGGTACACCAGCTTATATCAAACTGACGCAAAACCACAGAGGAAGCGGCTAATTTAGAGCTTAGAGAGTAAACTTGAAACAATCGCTGGGGATGGTTGCCGAATACTTCCGCCATAAAGATTAAAAATCAAAACACGGAGTAGTTCATTATTGTGATTTTTTATCAGTATTTCTGCATTGTTGGGAATTACAAATTTGTTCACACATAGGAGAATTCAGGACTCCATTAGCCGTAATATTTTGGCAATGGCTGAATCAGTCTTTTAACGCGGTGGTAAATTACACAAATCGATCTGGTGACAGTGGTTCGAATTCCGAGGTATGAATGTGACGTAATTTTTTTTGCTGTACTTGTATCTATTCAAGTGCTGCAGCTTTTGATGTCGTACTGCGCTGCTACTGGAGGAGCTCTGACGGCAGCTCTTGGATTGAACTCCTTAGTGGCGGTGGATTTTTCATTCATTTATTTTTTTCATTTACTAGGAGGCATTCATTTTCTTTATGGATGTTCAATAATCTTAATCACAAATGCATAATGAGACACTTTTGACAATGTTCCATTGAAATTAATGGTTACTACGATGGATAGAATGACTGCGGATCGAAGAATTCGTTTGTATATGCATAGATGTGTTTTGGATAGTTGCTGTAGCCACCAATCTTCATTGTGCACTTTGAGGGAAAAACGCCCAGCGATGGAACAATGCAACCACTTTTTTTGAGAGTGAAGAGAATTGTCATTTTGAGGTGAACAGTTTCGAAAGCTCTTCATTTCTGTAAAAAGAATCCGCCTTAATGGGTGGATGTAGCGTTCCAGTAAAATTCTTTTTGTTCACGAAAATAACCACCCTTGAGAGAGCAGCACATTTCAGCCACGGTACGTCAAAGAAAAGTTTCCAGTCAACGCTAAGTAAATCGTAAAAAATTTGACTAGCAATTTTTGATTTTGTCCTGCTGTTGTCTGTTTTTTACATAGCAAGTTTGGTTTGAGTGCAACCTCAGAAACTCAATACGAAGTGATTCCCAGTTCTCAACCAAAACGAGTTCTATTGTGGTCGATTCAGAAATATTCAGGCACTATGCTGTTTAGAAAGCTCCACCTCTCATTGGACGACTAGTGCCATATGTGGCTGTGTGTGTAGCTAATGCCATCAATATACCAATGATGAGAAGACGGTGAAAAACTTTTTAGTATTTTCCATCTGCTATAGATCCACAAACATTCCACTCTCTTCACTTCTCTACTTTTAGTGAGCTTGTGAATGGAATTGAAATAGTGGATTCCGAAGAACGTAAACTTGGCGCCAGTAAATCCGCTGCTTATTCGGCGATTACCCAGGTTGTCATCTCCAGAATTGGGATGGCTACTCCAACGTTTGGTTAGTGATTGGATATTTGCGGAAATATTAGCATCGCGTTGTTTGAATTATTCAATTGCAGCTTTCATTCCTGTGATTGTTAACGCGTTAGAGAAGAAGAAGTATTTTAAGGTAACTAAATTAGAGTGTTTTCTACGCTATAGTATTAGGAATCCTGTACTCGTTTTACTTCTGATGTTTTTCCTCAAGAATTTTTCACCTTATAATTTCCTATGTTTAGGCTCGTCCTCACTTATTCGGGCCGCTTCAGACAGTTCTGTGTGGAATCATACTTACTGTCTCAACACCTCTCGGTTGTGCTTTATTTCCGCAGTTGAGTCCAGTCAGCGTATCAAAGCTGGAACCTGAACTCCAGTCGAAAATTAAGGGACTGGAAAACCCACCAACGGTTGTGTACTATAATAGGGGCCTGTAATTTTGTAGACGATGTTTAGCAATATTAATGACAGCAGTTTTAGATACGAACTAGAAATATGCAATGATAATTCGTCAAAGCATCAGAATTTTACTAGTTCTTGTTGACAGTTGTTTGTTATCGTTTTGCACACTTGACTTTGTCCAAGAATAATCTTGATTTCCGTACGCGTAATTCCTATTGATGGGTAGCTCCATCGGCGTTCATCTATTCCTCAGAGATGCACCATCTATTCGATTTCATCAGGCGTGATTAGAGGTGAAGGAATGGCTATATTGCCTATACGGCTACTCGAGCTGTTGTACTGATCTATCGAATCAGTGCTACTTTCCAGACAGATCCGTTAGCAATTTCCTTACCTCGGAGTGGTAGATGGTATGCAAGCCTGGGGCGAGGGATCGAGCGAAAGACCGCGTGTCTTCTGCAGTTCACCTCTAATCATGGGGCTACACGCGCGCGTGTTGATAGTTATGGCGCAAAATTCATTGCCAAAACCATTTATAACTTTTTAGACCTTTTGGGGTTTTTGTCAGCCTCACTTCACCTATCGTATGCGGTTCGTAAAGATCATGTTAATTTTGTTTTTAATGGATGTTACGATAGTTTGAGTTTCGTAATGGAGAGGGCATAATAACAAATATTCCCTTACGAAACTTCTTCTATCGCGATTGATGGTCTGATTCTCTCTTATCATCGGGCGTGTTTCGTGCTTCTTCAAGTATTCTAACTCTAGTGAACTCTAAAATGCATAGATAATCTGTTGAAGCATGATAGCATATTTGGTAGTCAAATAGTTTTCAAGGAGGAATTTGCGGATATGCATAGATTATTGAACACATTGGTTGTGCCAATTACAACGTGCATCTGTGAGGAACTCTTAATACCTTTTATTAATTGATTTTATGATTTTATGTTGCCAATGGTTGTTGATACATCTTTCCATAGTAATATGCATTTTGATTGGTACATGCGGTTCAAACTGATTAAAATGTGAAGTCAGTGTCAACTTTTCATTTACTGCCTATTACAATTTTTCATGCAGCATATGTGTGATACTACCACAATAATGCTGAGGTATTTCTAAAAGTTCAGACCGCAGGTGTCTGCGGTGGGGAGCGAACGCACTATTAGCCGTTCCGGGGGTTAACGTGTTAACCACCGTATCATGCGGTACTTTCGTTTCGCCTGCCTCGCAGCTAGTTCTATCGACCAATGCCATCAGCAATCACCCGTTAACGGCATTGTTCTAGGAAGCCCAAAATTGTGAAGTGTGTTTGAGCCACTAACAGTAACCTGTCATATATAGAAAAATGAGTGGATTGAAAATAAACAAATACGTTTTTTACGAAAACTTTATGGTAGAGATTGTCGAGAATTTGTAAAAACTAAAGGGTCATGTGGTAATTTTGAGCGATGGCTTATTGTGACTGTTACCTCTCTGCATATTAACAAATTCCTTAGGAGAAAACCGGAAATACCTCTTCACTGGTCTCTGTCATGGTGTCGTAGTTCACTAGTATGTTGTGCTAGCTGCAATTTTCTAATATTAATGTCTATCGGAATTAATTTTTCGAAGAGTTGTAATCGGTCGAGGAGGGACAACTCTAGTATGTTTTTTGTTCCGATGTTTCAGTAGAAACGTGTTCACCTGTTCAGTAGTCGTCCAGCTATTGGTTTAACAACCCACGAAACTCGCTGACAGTTTATGTCCAGATGTTACGTCTATTATGCACTATGCTAAAGTGCCCAGTGTACTAGATTTTTGATATCTTGGAATGTGTCAGCACTCGTGATTATCGGTTGCGGGCACAGATCAGTAAGCCTTCGATGGCACTGAATAATTGCAGCACCATCCTCTCGACAACGTTAATTCTCCTTTTTTGCTGTGGGGGCAAGTGGAATAGAGTCCGATGTTTTCCATTTTAATTATTATTTCTTCGGTGCCGTTAACTTTCCAAGTTCAACTCAGCTTTGTTAGTAAGCTATCCGTCATTTTAACTTCTCAGACACACGTTACTGAGACAATTGGGAATGCGTGCTCTTCTCAACGTAAGTGGTTCAATTGGACAACCATCTGTTTATTGTCAGCTGAATTTGCGAGTCGCCATGCCTAAACTTGATTTTCCTTGTGCCCTTTGTTTGCCCTTTTCACTGTTCACTCCATTGAAATCCGTGAAGTTCTCTGTAGAACTTAAAAGATCCACATAACGTTCCTCGATTTTATTTTCGCCGTGGCCGGACTTTGAGGCCTATCTGAATGTCGAAGCTGGTACTAATTCCATTTTCGAATCCATTACATGTCCAATACAGTTCTCTGAAGTACCGCCGAATGGCCTTGTGGTTTCTTCCTATTTTCTCTCTGTAGTTCGGTTTTTATATGAATTTTGCTAATAATTTATCTTTTGTCATCCAATTATCCTTTTCGTGTTTCTCTCTGTTTTCCAATACTCGTTGGAATCTATTGTTTGAGATAGAAAAAACTCGTCCATCTTCAACTGTCGGTTCTGCCCGCGTTCGGTAAACTTTCATAAGATTATAAAGCAAATTTGTATGTCAGTCCACATTCTGGTCGATAACCATGAATTATCAATGTAGAAAATAATCAATAGTTCTCAGGATGGTGATTCGAATGGATAGGTTTTTAATGGGCCTTTTAGGCCATTTACAGTAGTCATTATTCCATAAAGTATCGATGGGAAGGGCGCGTGCGGTGCAGTGGTCGAAGAAGCTCTGCACCACACACGTGGAATTGATTCCCACATCCATGGCCCACCAAGCCTTCCATCTCTCCGGAATCAGCAAATTGGTACCAGATTTGTTTGGGAGGACAGCAGCACTGGCTTAGTACATCGGCAGCCCACCGCGAGTCATTTTAAGGACCGGATATGCATTCAATCACCTCCGAACGATGCTTAATTAAGTCGAATGCATGGTACATCCCTCAGGGATTGATCAACGCCGAGAGCTTTATCCTTTATCCTTTATCGATGAATAGAAAGTGCTCAAGCACAGCAGAAACGTGTTTTAACGAGTTCACGTGCCCTTTATCATGGGAAGCAAAAGTATGGGAATAAGTCATACGAATTGTTTGGCCATAAAATAAACATTTTTCAGCGTCAAGTTCGTATCAAGTAATCAGAGTAAGATCTGTGGAATGTTTCGGAATCCGAACTGTGTGAAAACACATTGATAGGCTTGTATTACGTGGACATGTAACCTTTCTACAATCGATAATTTCGTACTTTGCTCTTCCAGTTATGCGCTGAAGCCGATACACCTCATGAGTGCTGCAAAGAAGGCGATTACTGTGAATGTTATTTCCCTTGGCGCACTCACGACGATATGTAATGATTTCAATGCATTTCCTTTGCAGTTGTTGAACTTACTTTTGTTTTGCTGCAGAGAGTTTCCAATCATAGTTCTTGTATTCAGTCGAAGGCATCGTTATCACAGATGTGGACGTCCGTGAAAAGTTCTCTGCGCATCGTAGTCCATAGAACATTGCCGATTTTGGCTCACCAGATCAATCCCACTGACGGGTGATTGCTGATGGCAGTGAACGATAGAACTAGCTGAGAGACAGGCGAAACGAACGGCTTGCATGGTGTGTTGGTGAACGCGTTACTCCCTGGAAAGGACAACAGCGCGTTCGTTCCCCACCGCATACACCTGCGGTCCGGAGTTTTGCAAGTTTTGCAAATATCTCAGCATCATTGTAGTCTATAGAACATTGTTTTTCCAACGAATGTGTTTGTCTGGTTCAGCAATGCGGCAACTGTTAACGGGGAATAGGGAACAACGCCTTTACCGTACTTGAGTATACATAAATCGAGATCTAAAAACTTTCCACGGTATGCGAAGGAAGTATGCGCTCACAAAGTGCGCGTTCACCAATGTGTATGGTCCATTCGTGGATGTATTAGAGATTCTCTGCTCTTTATTCTCACAACCTTCCACTGATTTCATGAACGTTGTGCTCAAAAATACTTATTTTGCAATCTGCAGTCTTTAGAATTTACCAATTTACTATTTTCTTGATGAGCAGACACGAGGTCGACATTATATATACACAGTGGTAGAAGTTTCGGCTGTTTCACCTTCTCCAGATCCTGGAATGGTCAAATTAACATGCAATCTACTCAGCCAAGCAGTTTCATAACCAAATCAGAAGAAACTCAGTGCATAAATTTCACTCGCATGGTAAACAGCTACTTTTAAACAGTCACTGTATCGTTCATTATACGTCTTCCAGTCAGTGTTGGAGACCAGCTACGATGAGTCCTACATTGGTGAGGGACGTGCATGGTTCAGGTCAAGAAGTCCGCGTGTTGTATGGCGCGAGGTGACGCATGGTCAAGAAGCGCTCTTCTCTGCGGTTCACTTTTGCTTTTTTGGATTCATCCAAATCGCTTTGACAACGTTTAACGGAGTCGAATGCACAACGCATCCCTCAGGAATTGATCAACGTCAGAGTTCTATCCTTCACCCTTCACCGAGTGCCAAGGATTGTTGGCATTGCGTTTTATGATACAAAAGTTCCTTTTTTCACTAACGGCAATAATTGGAAACCTTTAAAACATATGGAAAAGTACAAGGGGTATGCAAAGTGCAAAAAAAAGCATAAAACACAAGAAAGGCGTGGTCGTTTACGGATTAACACTACGCAACGCGAATGATCAGATGACGTTGTGAATGTGTTTCCTTATGTGATAATATTATTCGCAAACACTTCGTATCGTGCACTTTCTCTACGGTAGCCTTCATATTTCATGACTAGCTTTTCTACCGTAAATGTGGCACCCGTCCAAAAAGACTTACTTTATATGCATTGTAATAAACCATTCTTAGTACAGATTTCATTGTCTTCACAAGTCATTTTGGCAATTTCCTTTCTTGTGTAGACAGAGTTTCACTAAAATTGCTGCTGATGACGAGAGAAGCAAGAAGTGGCTGATGCATTTTTACATTGAAGTTCGACACCGAGAAACAACTCCGCGCCAACTGGGATGGAAAACCATTAACGAAGATGTATAGATGTAATTGTAATATAAACGAATATTTCACACCATAAAAACACTGAGCGTCGGAAGTTTAGGTGTCAATAGAGTTCGCTTTCATCAATGTCTTGTGCTTCTGAAAGCAATTGTAAACTATTGTAATCGCAACCTTTAATCGATATTTAAAAAGTGATCATAATATCCAGCATTAACTGGGGTATTATAAATTAAAAAACTCTTCCGGTAGGTGAAATGGCTGCAGTAAAAACGAAGGAGTTCATCGTAGAGAATAGTTGGTGGAATTCGAATACACATTACGATTACTAGACGCCTATACCTTTTCTGTGGCCAACGTCAACCGGGGTGTTTGGAGGAGCTAAGACCTCCGACACTTCATCATCATTCTGCAACGGTTTATATTTCGGTGCAAATCTAATCAAAAGACTCGTGAAAAGTACAACATTACGGAGTACAACACTACTGAATCGATAAATAAAATAGATGTGGCGAACTGTTCGTATTGCAAATTAAGGATTTATGCCAAAAGATCCGACTAAGTATCGGATTAAAACCAACCAAGATTTCAGTAGTACCATCAAGCAACCTATGTTTATTGCCAAAATTGGAACAAAAGTTGGGAGCGTTCGCGAAGTCGAGATCGTTCGCTGGAGGGTTAACACCGCTCATTTCAACGCTGAAGATTTAAACTACATTTTCGAATTCGTGTCGTCAACACTATGACTTTCATTTATAGTAATGGATAGCACAGAGGGCTTTCAAAAACAGGAATGCTCACCACATCCAATTGGCTACATCTGTGGTTTTACGAAGCAGTTCTCCGTCAATATCAATTTCCTCCGAATCGCGCTAAATAGGAGAACCGTATGGAAATTATGATTAGGAAATCATACTAAGTATGAAGCAAAAGCAATACCTTTTTTGGTTTCTCGGAAAAGTTGGCTATATCGATGATGGCAATTTTTTTTGCAGATGTCAAGAAATTTGTCGTGGGCGGAATTTTGCCAGTGGTGAGATCACCACCGACCTCTTTCGGCGGTCCATTTGTGACTATAAAAAGATGAAATCACTAGAAGCTGTATAGTGCGTGGGAAAAGATTTAAGCTGAAATGACTGTGATAACTATAATGTGTGCAACAAGAAATCGCATTACGATAACCATTTCTACGAATCTGAAACTAGAAATTTCCTATACCCTCAACACTTCGGGATGTTGGCGATATTTTTGGAAGCGAGTGAAAACTTGGAATGACCATTTGGGTGTTATCGAACTCTGGAACAATGAAGTTTTATTTTTTCAAGCGCAAAATTCGTGATGGACTCTACCGCTCTCAGAGGACTCCAAAAAGATTTGGGGAGAGACGATCGTGGTTACTCGTCGAAGTGGACGTGACGAACGAAATTTGAATTCACGTTTAGGCTTCTCTTCAGGAAGAAGTGGGCATGTGACAAGCTCTGCAAAGTGGCAATTTGATCTAGAACTTTTCGCGATTAACTCAAAACTAAATGATTTCAAACGCAGATAAAAATGCCGGAACGGGGCTGTTAAGCTGTTGTTATTCAATCCTAAATTCTCTTATAAAGGAGCATAGTGACGAAGCCTTAATCGTCAACCAATAGTGAAACATCAGTTTTGTCTTGCGATTTTAAACTGAAACATTTGACTATGTAGACACTACCCAGTACTTACCAGTTGATTAACTAACTCTATAGTTAGTTAATTAACTGGAGAGACAGGCGAAACGAAAGACCCACATGGTGTAGTGGCAAACGCATTAACTTTCGGAAACGGTAATAGCGCGTTTGCTTCCCACCGCAAAGACCTGCGGTCCGGAATTTTGCAAATATCTCAGCAACATTGTAGTTAACTCTGTGGTTTTCTTACAATTCTCTTTTCTTACATGGTCAAAGAAAGTTTTTTGAACAAAGGTGACATTGTGTAGTATTCAGCAAAATAGAGAATTCAAAGAAATCTACTTCAAAGCTTGTGCAGCATTTGCCAGTTGCCAAACTGTTAATGCGGGCAATTCGCTATATTGATTTGAAATAGTCCAGAGTACACTCATATAATAAGAAGTGAAAATAAATCCAGAGAAGTTCATGCGTCCCATAAGCTCGACACATTTGTGAAAAAAAATTCATTTTCATTGTTTCTTCAAGGAGAACCACCTGGACACTACTACCTGCTTTCTAAGAAAAATATATAACTTGTAATAGTTTCCAGGATCGACTTTCTATTAACCTCGGTATTGGAATATGAATGTGTCGTTTTCTTGCTCAGCAATCGCGAAGTTTTTAAACAGCGTACATTTACTTCCATAGAAAGACACAATGCAATATAACACTAGCTGACGTTTCGGTAGCATCGCCTTCTTCAGAGCCGCTTTTTCGTGACTTCCAATGAGGAAGCTTAGAAAGATTCCGCCTCATCAGCAGCTATCTCTTGGCATGACTGGTCCCCCTTTCTTCCCATTTATTAGACTTGTTTACAATAACACTCCCAATTAACAGTCATGAAAAATCAAAGATGTAGAGGTACAAAAAATTAATGTAGAAGCCGTCGGTGTACTCCGGATTCATTGTTATCAGAGCCTGAGTGGCTTGACGTATGGCATGTTGTTCGAGCAGTGACTCCTGACTTTATAGTGAACATCTTCGCTTTACACTCTCTTTTTTCTAAGTCTTTGAACTGCGATGGATTCTGATTTACCCAGTGCCTTTTAGCTTGTTTCCAACGTGAAGTGGATTGGTGATGGTGAAGTTGAATTCATCTTCAGCTGACATATTCAAGAAGACGAGAGTCGATTTTTGGTATGAAGTTAATCGTTCTTTCCTTTATAGTCTTTGTCATGGGTTAAATTTGTAGCTTTGTTATAAGTGGATAAGGATGAAGGATAAAGGATAAAGAAAAGAAGGATAAAGGAAAAAGGATAAAAATCTGGACGTTGATCAACTTCTGAGGGATGCGCCATACACACGACTTCATTAAAAATCGTTAGAGCTGAGTGAATGCATATCTGGCCTTTACAATGACTCGTTGTGGCCTGCTGTTGTATCAAGTCAGTGTTGCTATCCTCCCAGACAAGGCTGCTACCATTATGCCGACTTAAGAGGAATAGAAGGCATGGTGAGCTTTGGGTGCGGGATCGACCCCATGTGTTTTGCAATGTCCCTCTAATCACTACGGTATATGGTACGGTGAGTAGATGAAAATATATATATATATATAAGTAGGACAAAATATGGACAGCATATGTTATAGAACCGAATTCCAAAGGGTAACATTACGGAAGAGATGGGCAGCGTAGTTGTAGTGATGTCGTTCATCACGAGTATGGCGCTAGTTCGAATTTACTCTGGGCTCACCAGGCCTATCATCCCTCCGGAGTTACGAAATTGGTACCAGATTTGTCTAGAAACAACTCCCACTCTGAAATCCAAGTGGAAACGCTTTAATACGGCTATCCTAGAACTCGGGGAAGAATCGAATCGACTAGCATTCACAAACATTGAAAAACAAGACACCAATCCTCAAGCATCAGCGGAACCTACGCACGAAAAGCTCGATCCATCATGGATAATAGGTGCAGGCGAACGAATCGAATAAAAGAAGTGCTGCGACCCGCACAGTATGTATCAAGATGAATCATGTAAAATAATAACAATAACAGTAATAACAACACTAGCACTAATTAACATGAATAACATCGTGATTGGACGCCTGACGAGCTCTTTTCACCATGCACGAGAGTTGGTTTTTACATGAAAGTACATATAAAAACTATGCCATAAACATAAAAAGTTGCAAGAATCACCAAAAAAAGATATAGAAAAACCAAAGTATTGAGGAAGATGCACAAAACGGATATCGTCGTGAAATTAAGATCATCGCAGTTAGCACACTGTGCAAGACGTGGTCTATGCACGTTGCTAAACGAAAACAGACAAGATGAATTTGATTTCTATTCTGTCAAATGCTACCTCCTAGTCAGTAAAAGTTACGAAAAGAGAAAGATCTTATTACTAGCACGTCCTTATTTGGGCGTGTGTAGTGTAGCATGGTAGTTAGAGGTGTCCTGCAGCACACATAGAGACGGACATGAAAGTTCGTTCCCGTGTTCAGAGTTCACTGAGCGGTTCGTTTCTGGGTAGAGGCGGACAAAGTACTGATTTTATACATCGGTAGACCATCGCAATTCATTGTATAGGTCAGATATTCATTCTACCATGTCTACGATCCTTGATGAAGTGGAATGCATGGTGTAGCCTATGACTATCGGAAATATCTAAACATCTCTCATGCAGTCAATTTTCTGCAGAATCCGGCTTCACCCATGAGTTAGCTTCTAATAGAGTCTTGAGAATTCTGAGGAGTACGATCTTCGTAAAGTGCTCGTAAAGCTCACTGTGTAAACGATTGTTACGAATGTCGTTCCTTTTGCCCGTCTTGTGCAGCAAATCTTCTAGTGGAGGGGTATTCGTGCTGTCCGAAAATATGACGCTGTGTTATGAAAATATTTTCTTCCCCTGGAATCTTCGTGTGTCGGTATCTATGAAATTCTTCTGCACATCATTACTGTAGTGCTGATGATAATTAGCTAAAAATGAGCAGTAGTTGAATCTTGTAGCAAGCAAGTTTTGCTTCCAAGAGCACTTTAGTCATTCTTGATAAATGATAAGAGTTTGCCTTTGAAGTAAAAACGGCCCACAGAGCAGAGGCACTGATACTTTGCAGAATCATCCCGTAGTCTTCGACAGACACTCGATTTAAGCTCGTCAATAAACGAAAACACAGATTCTTCACTCAATGAAAGTCACGATTTCGCTGATTTTTCTGTGTATGGCATGTTTTTCATCTCTTCATACGGCGACTTTTTCATTTTGAGATTAAAGCAAATATTTGCGTAAAGAAGTACACCATGTGGTCGGCATGGGAAGGTAGGATAATAATGATTATAATAATTTTGAATAAACTCTTCGATCTTCTGTTCTGTTGATATTGTTGATACTGATGATATTCTGTTGGTAAACATGTGACCGCGATCCACATGAGACGCACCGTTTGGCTGGTTCCACGTTCAGCAGTAGTAATCTTTCTCCTTGAAAAAGGAATTTCAATAAAAGGAGTTAATTTGAAAAGAGCAGTGCTACAGCAGAATATCCAGAATAATTTCCAGTCCCGATGTTCTTATCCAAATTTTTTGATGCTGTTCTTCTGCGTTGGCTATCCTTATATTGAGGTTTATTTTTTACTAACGAATTGACCTCTGCCGTATTTCCATGAAACTTATTGAGTTCCGAATCATCGACTGCCGGTATTGATGTGTATTAGGTAATGATGCTGATTCAATAAAATAACATTGACCCGACAAGTCTGGTCAACTGAGCACGAGGAGTCTTTTCGACTCGTTATTGCACAAATGAAAGATAGAAGTGCTACGAAATGGGGAAGTCCTTTTCCTCACGAAAAAATCTTTCGCAAATACAAAATGTTGCATGGAAAACACTTATTTACTTTTTATATAATGTGCTCAGTTAGCGTTCAAGCATGGATTTGAAAGCCAAATTCTGTAACGGAAAGCAGACAGGCGTTTTTAAGCCTTTAAGCTACGGATCACTTTACAGACGTTTATCGTCCAGCGTTTAAGAGCGAGAATTCTTTTTATCGTCAAATTAAAGAAATACAAGTTCAATGACGCTGAGATATTTGCAGAACTCGGGACCGCAGGTGTGTGCTGTGGGGAACGAACGCGCTATTGTCCTTTCCGGGGAGTAACTCGTTCACCACCACACCATTCGGGTCCTTCGTTCCGCCTTTCTCTCCGCTGTTTCTATCGGTTTCGGCCATCAGCAATCACCCCTCAGCGGGATTGATCTGGGGAGCTCAAATCGACTAAGATTGTGATTATAAAGAAAGATAAGACGTTTGCGACGAAAGCATTATTAACGAATCCTTTTCCAGGAGACTAGCAGGTTAAAGAAAGCGCAACAGCAGTCTACACGCTGCTTGTCAAGGGATTTGTTACGAGTTTGCCTAAGTTCCTCAAACAAGACATTCAGATTGAATCGTCAACACTACTAATTAGTTGTTCGAGAAGGAAAAACGACTGAAGCTGGCTGCGATTCCAACACATGCATTGAGCCTGATAGTAAATCCTCGCTGCAAAACATCTTTACAAAAGGACGTATATCGGCACAGAGAAAAAGGGCCACTGAAAACAGCTCAGGAAATCAATCTAAAGGACTGTTTTGCGATTATGCCAATATAATGTCCCGCTATCGAGTTTGATTAATAAAGATTTGGATTACTATAGTCTCCCACTAAGAAATATATAAAATCGAGAGAGGAATACTTCTGGTCCTGATATCTGTCTCAAACAGGGTCTGAAACACAAGCTTCTGAAAAAAATTGTTCCTTCTTTGTTTTATCTTTTTAGCCAGACTCTTTTCTCTAAAGTTCGAGTTACGATCAAGAGCATGAAGGAAATCATAGCTCCATTGCTAAGTAACATTACTATCCGACTTACGGTTGGAAGCTACAAACTACATGCTCTTCTCGTGAGCAGCGTGACATTTTGCTTTCAGAAGGACAAGGTCACGGACATATTAGCTGCCTGTTTATCCTACCCAATTAAGTCTGTTCTATAAACTTTTTGCTAAATTTATCCCATTGCACATATCACGTATTTTGTTAGGAGCATAACTAGTTGAGCAACTAGGATTTCGACGGTGAATTCGTTGCAAAGACCGAAAACCATCTCTAGTATCAAAGAACTTGCTCGGGAGTGCCAACTTTTACATGTGCTAACCCATGTTGACTACGGCAAAGAGCTTCAAAGGATAGAAACGAATGTGATCTTACTAGTGTTAGTCGACCAAGGGCTGGTGTTCTCTAACGTAATAACTCAAGCTAACTGCTATGGATACTGCGGCATAGAAAAACTTCACCGCCTGCTTCGCATACTCATAGAAAAGTGGGTCAGACGAAGGGATAGTGTAATGCCAAAACATTTTGCTACCACACTCCTCTGGATCACGATGTCATTCGCTTAGGACAGGAAAGGTAGACACATCGATGGCAAGTTCCTGCTAAATCTTCACTTTGCTGAAAGGCGTTATCTCTTCGAACAGCATCAGTGAAGCAGAGGCGATACCCTATGAGCTATACGTTGCAAAAAAAAAGAATAGAAGTGTGCTTAAATCGAAAGGATTAAGCGTAAAATGGTGGTCAGCTTTCCTCTGTTGTTCTCACCAACTTTGCCTGTTGCATGATGGAATAAGCGAAGACGAATTAAGGACAATGAAACTCGTTAATTTAGATAGTGGGGACCCGAATGACGCATTCGTGTGGCAAAGGAGTGAAAATTGGCAAAAATAGTGCTTTTCAAGAGGAATTTTACGATTCCGAAAAACTCACGTTCTACTGCAGTGAGACTTAGGCTCTTCGACCGCACCCCTTCACCAATTTTTGTCGAGCACAATGGAGGGCAAAATGATTGATCATCCGCAAAAGAGTGGAGCTGCCCATTACTCCTGAAAGCCATGCGATCAAATTCTGGGAAACAAAGATGAAAAGAGCGCGTAGAGCAATATGTCGAGATAAGTGTCAGTTTCATCACCAACCCCGGTGCGATCAATTGTGCTGTGCACCACGATGTTTTGTTTCGCTCAGAGGAGGCATTGATCTCCTCTGAAGACCGCTGAAATTAGGCAGCTTAGGTCTGTAAAACATTCAGATGGAACGGAAAAGTAGTAGCAATGAAGAGCGGCGGAACAAAAAGCAAGAACACTACCGCAAGTGGTGCAACAGCGAACGAAGCAGGTAAGCTCAGTTCTGATATGATAGAAGGCTCACATCTAGCCAATTCGTAGGGTTCCGTGCCAACTGTATCAGCATCAGAGAAGAAGCAACATCGAAACACTAAACAACAGTCTGTGTTCTACGCTAGATAGTACCTAAGTTCATATCCTTTCTTATACAAAACAACTACTGAGCCAGCTCGGTTAATCTTATACTCAGAATTTAACACAAGATTAGTAAAAAAAAAAAAAAACTTCGGATGGACTCTCCTTTAAGAAGTCAAGAAAAAAACACAAACCGGCTGAACGAGGTGCCATAAGAGGAGAAGACGAAGTGGTCGGTCTAGGACATCAATAACCATCGATATTTTGCTGCTTAGGAGGTCAACACGACGGAGTTTTTGGGAAGGAGTGGGCGAAGATCACCAAGTACTCCATGGTCGGTGGCATCAAGAGAGGGTTTATTTTGTAATCATCACAGCCCGTCTTGGGCATCAAGAATACTTATAATTCTTCTTACTGTTCAATGTAGTTTTACTAAGCATAGAACTTTGTTTCCTTCCAAATTTCGTTTTATTGAGCAGAAATTGACCACTTGCAACAGTGGATCAGACAGCCTATCTTTGAGCAGAACTTCATCGTCGCGTTTCTTGCCAATCTACTTGAACTTTTTCGAGCATCTAAATATCTACTTGTAAGGAAAAAAATCACTGATGGAAACGCCTTTGGAGATTTCGTTGTTTATAGAACATTAGTAGCCTTCTCTATTGGGTTAAAGTGATGCCTATTCCTTTTTCATGGTAGGGTGTTACGTGAAATACAACTAGGAGGATGCTGAGACATGAGCAAAAATCACTACCTCAGCTGGGTTTCGAACCCGATGTTACGCGTATCCTGAGATCACATACTATCCACCACACTAGCTGAGGTCCTTGAATGGCATTTCTCTCAGCCAAACTTTAATAGTGCTGCGCAAAAGAACACAACGTGTATTTGCTTACCGTTGGTAAAAATGAGTAGTATCTTAAGGCTCTATTTTTGATTAACACATTTGAGACCAGTTACTTCATTTCAATGTGTTGCCGATCGCTTTGTCATTGTTACACCAATTTCGCGTCAGTCGAATAGTGATGGGATTCATTGGTGGTGCAGGAATCGTTGTGAACTTAGAAGAATGAGAGTCCTATAGTGAACGACCTCTTTTTGATCTGCAGGGAAGGTGAATGTTTGATAAGCTCAGGACGCTTTAGCGTGGCTTTGAAGGGATTCCAGATTTATTACTCTCAACCAGTAATCAACATCTCAACGAGTGCAAAAGCTGAATCCTTATATTATTGGACAGCTCACATGCGAAAAAGGTCAAAAAAGACTTGTAAGAAATAACAGAAACATTAGCAAAAGTTTAACATTCTCATCAGAAAACCGGCTAACAGCAAATTTGTATTCCACCACGGTTCGGCGAGCTTTTCATGACAAGTTTATCTCAAACAGCAATAGAAGTATTTTAGAAGTACTCATGGAAGAGTGTTGAAGTCCCATCAATGCGGCAAATGGGCTCACACGGCGGGGCTTGAGGTCTCAGATTATCAGGAAAACGGCGTTTCTAGATTCATATCTGGAAGCACAACTAAAGGTAGAAAGAAATAAAAGGCTGGTTGGACAAATAAATGGATGGCCCAACGTTTCAAACTGTTTGCAACTTGGATGTTTGGATTTGTCTCCTATCAAACTTACATTTTACTAATTGACTACTTTTTCTTTAATGAAGATATTAATGAAAACAAAGGATAAAGCTCTCGGCGTTGGTCGATTCCTGAGGGATGCGCCATGTATTCGATTTCATAAGTATCGTTGGAGGTGATTGAATGTATATGTGGCCTTTACAGTGACTCGCGGTGGCCTACCGATGTATCGAGCCAGTGCTGCTATCCTCCTAGGCAAGTCTGGTAGCAATTCGCCAACCCTGAGGGGATGGTAGGCTTTGTGGGCCACGGGCGCGGGTACCGATTCCACGTGTGTGTCGCAGTGGCGCATCCAACCACTGCGCCACACCGCCTCTCAGGTGAATATATTAGATAATCTTATGCAGAAAATTTCAACTTCACGATAAATCTTGGCCATCATACTTTGTTGAATAGATATAGATCTACATCGTTAACTTTGTGTTTTTTCCATGACAGAAGCCGTGTTTTCAACGTTTGATAAGTTATACCGGAAACTTACGATTACTCTGTTGACAAAGGAGCGCTGCATTTTTACCTCGTCAATCATCAGCAAACAGTTTTTAAATACGGCCTTTGTTCCTTATTTCCATATTACAAATTGGTTTGTTTCTAAGCGATCAACAAGGTGCGGCAAGAACTACGTTTCGAGCAACCTTGTTCAATCAAAACATTATAGATCTGCCGCATAACGGCCGAGAACATAACGTCCATTCAAAATTGCAAATGTTTTAGGAAAACGGATGCAAGACGTAGGATCATTCAGCTTACTGGTTTTGATCTATGGCGAACTTTGTAAGA
Source organism: Angiostrongylus costaricensis (assembly GCA_900624975.1). NCBI lineage: Eukaryota > Metazoa > Nematoda > Chromadorea > Rhabditida > Metastrongylidae > Angiostrongylus > Angiostrongylus costaricensis. The sequence continues at coordinate 28,944 of UYYA01000448.1, forward strand.
GATTCTCTCCCAAACATCTTGATAACTAATTCAATAAGAAATGCTTCAACAACTATGATAACACCAAGAAGGTAAACAGTAAACGCTTTAACACCAGTGTCTTAGAATTTTAATGCCACGGGAAAGACAGATCTTTAACGTCGCATAACTCCATTACTTTTCACTAAATGTCTAGTGTTATGCTCTGACAACAACAAAGAGTGGGCGTGGGGGTGCCCAGTGTCCAGTTAAGTTTTACGGATAGCCAACTATTGGATCAAGTGCACCTTGCTCGAGCATTTGTGAGTAATTACTATTTAATAGCAGGAAGATATCAGTCAGGCAAATGCTACCAGTACTTGCTTCCAGCAATGGAAAGCTGTCGATGTCTCTCCAACTCACTTTTTCATATTTGTCGTAAATTACACTGTTTTATGGTATGAAAGAAAATTTCTCTCAGACGCAGTTACTTTCATCGTTGATAGATACCATATATCCAGATGTATTGCGTGAGCGCCATCATATTTTTCATTCTTTTCATGGTGCTTCGATCGTATTTGTATAAAAAAAACTAGAATAACTCAATTTCAAAGAAAATTTCATTTGCGGTGTTTCTTGGCGGCTCCGTTACCATTTTGTTCGTTTTCACTGGAAGCCAATACTACACCAGCACTATTACTGCCACTATCAGTTGTAGGACACAAGGCGAAATGAGTGAGAATGTTATCGAAACTAATTCCATCCTGGTTACGGTTTCGTAGAGCCTTAAAATAGTTTTGCTAAATCTCGTAACAATTCAAAAGAACGGCTCTCATTCAACCACGGCAAGGATAATCAATAATGAGATCTTTGAGCTTTTGCACTCGTTGAGATGTTGATTACTGGTTGAGAGTAATAAATCTGGAATCCCTTCAATAATGAGATAATGAGATCTTGAGAAGTGTTCCTTTTTAAGCTACGGTGAAGTTGGTGTCTATTTTATACGTAATATACTATCTTGCATTTCACTATTCGATTAGTATTCTCTAGTCCTATTGAAAGCCTAATTGAGAAATCAATTCAAAATCTACCCAGCCCGCTGCTTATCTCCTTAGAGGAACTAAAGACAACACTATGTTTTTCAGACATTACGAGCAATGAACCTTACTTTAATCAGATAATTAATTTGAAATAAAGTGCCATATCATGAATGATAGCCGTGCACTTTTCCTTCCCACTCATTTTTTCAATTTTGGAATTAATTCAAAAAACCCGTGGGCTTGCGCGCCGATGTTTTTTGATTCCTACCCACGATTATGACTGCCAATGTATTCATCACTGCGTTCCTTACAAAAGATCAGGTATATTGTATCTGAATTATTGCACTCTCTGTCTCTGGCCTTAGCTAAACCACGCAGTCCTGCGTTTTACGTAGACGATAATATAGGCGGTTCCGAACCAATTGACGATGTACAGTGTTAGGTGGAGTTCCACTCTGTGATATAAAAATGCTGCTCATGTTCGAATTGTCGCAAAGTTTTCCGATTCACTGTTTTTTAGGTACCTTTTAATATTATGAGAGAAGAGGCAATGTAGTAGTGCGTAGAACATTTTTGTTGCTGGGCTTTCGATACCCTTTGAGATGCAGCCCTTTTAGCAAAGATGTTTTTGAATGTTCAAAGACAAAAGCCAGTTTTCATCGGGATTTTCTCGCGTATTTTTTATATACTCTGACTCTCTAATTAAACAATTCAAAGTATTTGTCCACTTCATCCTTTGTATAACTACAATGAAGCAGTCGCCCACGTATCGATAGTAGAGTGAAAGACAACAATTGAGAAATGGAGCTTCCACCTTAGACATAAAAGCGACGGTAAGGCTTAGTGCCAATGGTTGTTTGATTGCACACTCTTTAATTTGCTCTCGACATCTTCCGATCAACCCAAAGAGCAGTTCAGGCTCCCTTTTCAGAAAATCGTGAGCTGCTGAATCGACAACCCATAGATAGTTTTTTGGATGGTCTTAATTCAACAATGAATCCACTTTCTTCGCCGCTACTTTAATCACCAAATTATTTCTAACTTTATCAAAAATAGGAAATTCTATTGAATATGTGGCTCACTGGAGATTTCCAGTCAAATATTGGACGTCCAAATGCGATTGTTACGTATTTCCTTACGAAGAATGCAAAACAAAATGTTTACTGAAACAAAAAAAATCTGCATCCAAAGATATCATTGTTTTCAGTATTTGGAGAATAATCACTGGAAGAGAATAGCAGTTGGATCCATACCAATTTGCAACAATATTCGTGTAATATTAGGAAAAGTTGCGAAGAAAATTCGGAAGACTATGAAATGTATTGAAGTTAACTATACTAGCACATGAAAGCACTTATTTCAACAAGTTTGATGAGGAATCTGAGGGGTACTGTGCGCGAAAAACACAAGAGTTCTTGTAATAGGAGGCATGACGCTTCCGGAGAGCGCTCAGTGACTGTTAGAATTGGGTCCAAGCCGTTCAGCCGCTCAACCCGCTTCTAAAACAACCCTGCGTAGCTTCACATGCAGTTTACATGAAGTTTAGAATCAACTCCGTTATAAGGCCAAACAGGAACAATAGAGAGGAACATTGCCATCATTCCTCTCCAATGAACGCTCTCCAGTAAACAATAACCTGATAACGAGGTTGATCCAACTTTGCGTTTATTTTCGGACGAAGCTCTCCATGTACTTAATTGCTGTCGGTGGGAAAAATTCAACTCAAACTTAACACATGAACAAAAATGTGGCATGTTTCAGAATCGTGGGCTGGTAAAGTCTGGAAGCGTCCGATTATTTACTAGCGGAAAAAGAGGAGAATTTATATTTATCTTTCGTCAACAGACGTTAAAATAGCAAAACCGCCTTGAAGATGTGTCCCCTTACTAACGATCCTCTGAAAAGGAATAGAAAGACCAATATTGAAGATTGAACAGAGAATTGGTAAAATAGCAAAGGCAGGAGAGCTAGGCCCCATAACGAAAGCAACGTTATCCTAAGCCCAAACAGAAAAATGGCACCTATTAAGGAAGGTTGAGAGCCGCCTGTATGACCGCCTATGTGAAACAGAGGACTAGGACAGCGTTAGTTGCCCTAACGGTAGAGGCGGAAAAAGCGGACACTGTATGAGTTCAGGTACAATATAATTGATCTCTTGTAGAGCATGCGGTGATGAATATATGGTAGAAACGGGCGGACCATCTGCACAAGAAAAAACATAGATGGAATGACGAACACTCGACCAAGCACTCTCCTCGATGGTCATGGAGCACAGAGGCATAGCGGTGACGATTTTAAGATGGTAGTCACAATCATCGAGCATGAATCAAAGATATCAACGCGAGAAACCAATGATGATTTAAAGGAATATTTTCAAAAACTGTGGTCTTTCCTTAATAGGTGGATTTCTTGATTGATTTTTGATTTAAGTTTTTAACAGAACCGAGAACTGTCAACGTTACAATAAGATTTGGAATGACGTACTCAGCCCTGATGAACGAAGATGGTACTATCACTACATCCCCATAATATGGAATAGATAACAAAATACTTCAATACCATTCTTTTTCGCTACGCAACCACCGTCTCAGATCCAAAATTCCTCGCTGATCAAAAGCCGCCCGAGATTCAACCCTCTGAAGTTCCAGTTGTGATGAAATGAATGAAGAAAAGCGCAGTCCGGGACTCGTAATATCACCGCCGATTTCTTCAAAGCAGGTCTACAAATTACATGCACTTCTTCAAACCACATGACATCTTACCTTCAGAAAGAAGAGATGCTGACTCAATAGAGGACGTCGTGCACGATCATCCTCCCTAAGAGCAGTAAACGATGGGACCTTTATTACTACCATCCAGTATGCTTGTTTTAAGTGCTTTACAAGCTATTCACAAAGATTATTTTTTTGAGCAAAACAAAGACCTTAGTTGGGGCAAAACCGGTTGAGCACGAAGGATTCTAATACAAATTCTGTGGCATGGATCACATTCAAACCATAGTACTGGTCATAAAAATTTGTTGGATGCACCATCTACTTCTTGTTTCAGCGTATATAGTAGATTACGAGAAAGCGGTTGACGCCGTCGAAACGGATGAAATCCTACTAGCACTTGTCAACCAAGGAGTGGACCACTTCCGTATAAGAACACTAGCAGACTATCACCGGAACTGCAGAACAATAATTCAAATTTCTCGTCGAATCCTTATTATACCCATAGGAAAAGCAGTTTGACAAGGCGACGCAGTTAGAGCCGTCTGCTGCCACATTACAGTAGATAATGGAATCACTCGAATGAGACGAGAAGAGCATAGGCATTGATGGAGAATTCTTATCAAATTTTCTCCTCGCGGATGATATCGTCATCTTTGGAAGAACTATCTAAGGCAGAGGAGATGCTCAATAGACTTAACGAATAGGGTGAACAAATCGAAATGAATAGTTCTGTGAACACAGAAGTCATTTCGTAGGTGTACCTTAAAAGCTCAATGAGCATAAAGAACAACATGAAGGAGGAATAAGAGGAGAGCAACATGGGCCGCATTCAGACTACTCAAAGAAGCCACCGACCAACTGAAAAACCTGAAAATAAGCCATCACCTTTGCGACTCAGCAATTCTTTCAGTGCTCTGCACTCGGCAAAAGCGTGGGCTGATACTTCAATCACGTGAAGAAATCTATGCACCGCCCACACATTGTTGAGCGATGTGTTCTGAATTCTAACCGGATTTCACAACGTCTAGCCGGAATGCTCAGCTGAGATCTCGGAAAGCTATCCCAACTTTGAGATCCAAGCGGATGTACATCCATAGCAAAACACAGGTAGGCAGGCCGCATCATAAGAAGAATAGACGAGAAATGGATGAAAAGAACAGTGCGGTGAACTCCAAGAGAATGCAGCCGCCCTCTTAGAAGACCACCCAAACGATGAGTTCGTGGCTAATGTCAACCATCTGCACTCGAAGATGGCAACGATTTCAAGAATTCGCAATGGAGTTCTCTGTCGTCATTTTCGAAGCAGACAACCACAATTGACGACTGCGCCACAGAAAAAAAGTTGAAATTATTCTGGGGTTGGCACAACCAGTAAAGACAGGCTGTCCAAGTACCCAAATAAGTAAGCATGGTGTACTACGTTTAGATTTCAAGGAAGGCGATGTCGCAGCAACGTCAGATGTACCGTTTGAAAATAAAACGACACCATCTTGGGGCTTTTTTAACAAAATGATTGGTAAGATATTATTGTGCTGAATCTATTTCGCCAGAGTCACCACGTGTAAAGATATTTGCTTCTCTTTTTAAAAAAAAAGACGTAGCTTTTTGCCAATAAAAAACTTCAGGAATCCTTGAGGCCTCCGACCATTTTTTATCATAGTCGTTCTCCCGATAAATCTTGGTTGTGCACTGCAAACAGTACTCACCCTCAACAGAACAAATATAATTTTCTGCTACTCTTAGGTTGCAGGTGGGCTTTGTGCTAGGCCAATATGGCACGCGAGAAAGAAATGCTTAGACAGTTTATTATCATCATAAACGATCAGTTAAGCTTTTTTTCGTCTAGTCTATTAGAAAGATGAATAATGAAAGATGAGTAAGAAAGGAAAACATCAGAATTCTTATATCTATCGCCACTTCTTTGCCTGTTGTGGCAAACGTCACATTAATAACTAGCTCACATAGCTATCGCACTGAACATATATATATATATATATATATATATATTTATACATATTATATTTATGCATGTATTTATACATATACATGTTGTTTCTCTTCTGTTGACGAAAAAAGCGGTCAAAGAAAAGAATTAGTTTTTACCAGAGTTAATATCAATTCATTCTTGTCAATCTGTCCAATACGTATATGCGGTAATAAACTCGGTGTCAATCTTCTTTCTCTGGAAAAAAAAGATTTGACATTTAACGTTTGACATTTAACGAAGCCTTTGCAGCTGTAATTTGGGGCTCTAATTGTGGAGTTTCATGCTGATTGAACGTTTCTTAATCCTTCGAGGAGTGGTTTTTTTAAAAGTACGTCTGGTTAAGACAACAGTGCTGCCTGCATGACTTTTTTTGCCGTTTATTTGGATGAAATCGCATGACTCTTATTTTATCCAGATTTGGTCAAAAACAAACTTCAACTGCGAGTTTCCATCATCGAGCAACTCTCACGACATGTTCAACGTTGCATCACTGGTATTGCGTTGTGCAACGATATTCACTCGTTTAATCGCTATAACTGTCATTGTTTTCAGTCAAGCATCAAGGATAATCTAACAGAGTTCATGATTGAGCTGAGTAAAAAGGATGGCTGCTACAATGCTGGTGATACTCTGCATGGAAAATTGCATCTGAAACTTTCCGAAGGTTCCATCGACATTATATCGCTGAAGGCTACTATTATTGGCATAGGACGAATTAATATAAAGGGAAAGGTAGAAACTGTCCAAGAAGTTTTTCGGAACACTTATCAGATCACTATTGTAAAATAAGAACTTTCTTTAGAAACGATATCTCACGTAAAGCATACAAATCATGCAATAAACATTAACACTTTGGACTGCGTTATAGAAGCACGAGTCTTTCAGAGAGAGGAATCCCTGCAAAAAAGTATCATATATTTACGAAAAGAAAGGATCGTTATTGGTTCACCAACTTCTGTTGATGATCGCGAAATGAGCTATGACTTTGAGGTGTGGCTCTTTGCAAAAGAAGATTTTCATAAAATAGAAAAAATGAAGAGAAAGAGAAAATATAATAAAAATATTCAAATTCTTTTAAATATTCAAGTTAGTACAAATATTGATAGAAAATTTTGCATTGAATTAGGTTCTAGAACATGAATTGCGATGAATATAAAGGAGTATATCCGTAACAGGGAAGGTATGAGCAAATCAAAATTGAAGGTTAGCGAATTCACTACATCATGGTTTACAAGTAAATGCTTCGTATGTGAGTTTGGACGAGTTTCGGGAAGGTCACTGCCACGTCTATACCTCGGCACTCCTACCAGCCACGACCGGTTTGCGTGTGCCAGTAACTGTGAATCATATATGATTCACGCGCTCCGGTATTGCATTTCGAAAGAGATCGTGGGTATAGAAGGGAGTTAAGCTCACCAGATGGACTTCACATCTCATTCCTCCAGGATTTTAGCAGTGAGGCCAGCTTACAGAAATTTGATGCACATGTTCCCAAACTGATGCCCTTCGCGCTGAAATCTCGTGCGCAGAACCCTTATAAGATCGTCGCTGTCGTGTTAGCGAAGCAGTGAAAATGACTTGTAGCTTAACCGTTGTGAAGCAACGATCGGTCTTTCTTCGCGCGGTAGAATGACAGGGAGTTCAGACTATGGCTCGAGTACCGTGCAACTCATCAACACCACAGCTAAAAATAGATATCCTTAGACATTCTGTTGTTCCGGGCCCTGCAGTACGTAGGCTCCAAGAAGTTTAACGGTTGCAAAAACTGACACGTAATCCTTGATAGTAAGGAGGAATATCCTACTGAGAATAAATTTATTTTTGACAAATTAAATCATAAAGGATGGAATTGTCGGAAATGGAAAGGGTTCATCTCTAAGAGAATTTTTTGCACTCCCAAAAACAAAACAATTCACTGATAAATCTTCACTAGTTCCATTAAAGAAGGTGGGATGTTTATGAAGGGTTCAGCACGCCATTATTTCTTCTTTTTAACGGTCTACCATGACTATTTTGATTGCTAAGTAACTACGACAAAATTTTGAAGTGAAAATTCTCCACAAGATTTTTGAGACAACACTTTGAGCACGGCTTAAATATAATTATATGCCACTAATATTCTATTTTTCGTTAGTTTTGAAATATATTCAAAAAAATTTTACTTATGATTATTCTTCAAAACTGTTCCGTTGACTCTTCTTCCATTGGCAATTGATTTTCGTTTCAGGATTCTCTTCCAGAATGTATTCCTAGTTCTTTGTACTCATCAAAAGGATGTATTCAGTACTCGATAACTGGTATACTTGAATACAAAAATAGCGGTATTTTTTTAAAATTCGATGAGTTCCTTGGCTTATTAGCACTTCCATTTGCAGTGGATGACATAATTGTAAATTATCATGCCATTTATAGAAGCATTCCTAGAAGCATACAATTTTAGCCCAATGCTCGAGAAATACTAGGTTTCCATTTTTTATTGAATTCAGGTCAATTGATCTTTTTTCATTTATATAACCAGGCGTCACATTTTCCACAGATCTCACGCTTTTTCCACTCTATTTGTTCTCCCGGATCCGTCACGCAATGAGGTCTGTGGAATTACAGGAGGGCTATGCTGATACGTGGCAATTTTTTCTTCTTCATGAATATCGTCGAATGCTGGACTGACTCTCACTTGATTCCTGAGAAAGCTCAAGTAGAACCTTTTCAGACATTCATTCACCTCTGACTGTCTCTGACTTCTACGCATGGAAGGATTTTTCTCCATGCAACGCTGGTACGAATTTGTCCACAAAGCGTAATGGGCGCCTTTTTGACTCTGAATGGGCTGGAACCAGAAAAGATCCACGCTTTGTACGATAGCACTAGCCGCTGTGCTTCACGCAACAGACAATCAATTTATACTTACTTACTTGATAACTGAATTGCTGGTCCTCAGTTGCTATGCGGGCCTCAGCACATCTTCATTTTTCGGAGGTCTACAGGTTAAGCTATTGTGATTCCCTCGAATCCCGAGGTCAGCGTGGCCAAAGTCTGACGCAGGTCTTCACCACTATGGGCAGTCGGAGCCTTTGTAAATTAGAGAAGAATTTGCGTCCATGCGACTTTGATACCAGGGTGGTGGTGGATCCTGGTATTGGTTTAGTCTTAGCTAGGATTCTTGATAGAAACGCCAAACTCCTTCTCAGCTTTGGAGACCCTGCCAGGCGATGGATCTCCCGGTGTACATTGCAGTCCGACGCCCAGGAACACCTCCCGGTCACGATGAGGCGGTAAACGGTTAGGAGAATGAATTTATAATCTTCAAAAAATATTTTTGTGCAAAATTTATAAAACTATTAAAAGAGACATTAAATAGTCTCTTAAAAGAATGCCAAAGTGCTAAATAACGTTCATTCAGCGGCTTGTTAAACTGCTTCATAAATTATTTTGAGAGTGAGGTTTTTGGAAGCAGAACAAATGCTCTCATCGTTTTTACAGTCTACTTCTTATTTAAACAAAAATAATTTTAGTATAAACAAGTTCATTAGCACTTTATTCTTTGATTTTGTTTTCAAGTTTTTAAAATTCCGATTGACCAAATAATTCATATATGGTATCTGTAGCACGCCAAAGATATGTCGTGGGTTCTACGCGTTAGAGAAACAAAAAGGACAAATTAATTCCGATATTGCTAAAAGACAAAGCCCAATTAAAAGCGAGACATCACGTGAAAAAATCGTAATAAGGCTATCGTACTATTAATGCCTAGCTGAGAAAAATTTGTCGTTTCGTTGGTCCTATGGAGGACACAGCAGAATCCTTACGGTGTTCTCACTTCATTCTGTTGAGAACACCGTAAGGATTCTGTTGTGTCCTCCATAGGACCAACGAAACGACAAATTTTTCTCAGCTAGGCATTCATTGGCCGTCTTTTGCCCAGGTATTGTCGAAGAACGGAGAAATCCCACATAGAATTCTTGACTGTTTTAGAATTTTTTCTTGAATTTTGGAGATTCCCTTGCTACAACGAGTGGGACCTCGCTTAGTTATTCAATGAAATCATTTGATTGGTAGTGGGCGGCTTCGTGTCCGCGACGGTACCAACACAGTTCATAAGCAAAAGCTTCTAATTACTAGTGTGTGTGCGCTGTATTTAGAGATCGTAGCTTTTATGGAGCTTAAACTGTCTTCGAAAATTTTCGGCTTCTCTTTATTTATTCTGCACCAAGCCTGCCGTATCGAAGTTCTCTTGAAGTCAAACGAACAAGGTCCTTTTTCTTAGTGTACCTGGAGAGTTGCGCCCACATTTATTACGTTAGACTATGGCTCGTAAATCGCTGTAATCATAGAAGCTGTCGCCTTTTAAGAGAGTAGAAGAGAAGTTTGTTTGTGAGAAGGTGTTCTGAACCACGCTGGGTGTACTTCCCAGTTCCTTGATTTCAGGCTTACATTTCGCATTCATGCAAGTGCTTCCATACATTCATTATTAATACATCTATTTATATTGGAAAAATGTTCTTCGATTCGGTGTGACACAAACAAACCCTCAATCAACTGGTTCTACAGTTCTTTGTGACAAGTAAGAGGTAGTTTTTAGTTTGTGTTCAAATGCCTGTTCCACCACCTGGCCAAACGTCATGTTGTCTTGCAAACAACGTGCTAGAAATTCATCAACGAAGGAGATTTCTAGGAACAAAACTTAAAGAATTAGTCCTCGTATATAATATTGAAATATTTGCAAAACTTCGGACCGCAGATGTATGCGGTGGGGAACGAACGCTCTATTGTCCTTTCCGGGGAGTAGCGCACTTCACCACCACACCATGCGGGTCCTTCGTTTTACCTGTCTCTCAGCGCGCTACTCCACGGAAAGGACAATAGCGCGTTCGTTCCCCGCCGCATAGACCTGCAGTCCGGAGTTTTGCAAATATCTCAGCATTATATACGAGTTATATTTCGCAACATGCTCTGCCATTAAAAAGAAAAAGGCAGTAGATAAAAGGGTTGAAGAATTAGTTTCGAAGATATGCAAGAATACTAACACCGAAGCACAGTGCTTAAAATGTGTTTAAATTTTTTTTCTCCCACTTCGAGAAGATGGCTCACTGAGGAAGATCTGGCTCGACACGAAGGCGAAGACGCAACGTCGAGGCGAACAACAAGCATGGACCATCGACTCGGATCACCGGCTCTGAGGAAGACGAAGACGTCGAAACATTAGCCGAAAATAAATATATTTATCAACCTCGTGCAAGCTTATCAAGAAAGAATACATAATGTGTTTAAATTGTTGAGCTTACACGAGGTTGATAAATATGTTTATTCGTCTAACGTTTCGACATCTTCGCCCTCATTAGAGCCGATGATCCTAGTCGATGGTCCATGTTGTTGTCTAGTTGCCCAGCAAGATCAACAATTTGAACATATACTGACTATTTTACTACCGAGATAAATGATAGTTGGTTTCGAAACTGTTGTATTGCTATTCGCAAAGCGCTTAGTTTGCTGAGCGACTGGATCTTTGTGAAATCACGCAGCGTGTTCGACAATTTTACGTAATTGTTTACATTTTCAATGAAGCTGTTCATAAAAATCCTTGGCAACATAGAACAGAAACAACTCTGTTGATTTCTAAAACTATATGACTGCTCAGACTGCTAAGAATAATTTTCAGAACTGCTATGAAAATAGGGAATAGCACATTGGTCAGCAGTGCAGCCCGTCTGGAAGGAAGATGCTGGTCCTTGCTCTACCTCTCAATGCTCTCCTTCAGTCCACATGGAAAAGCTTTACCCTGGTTTTCTCAAAGATTGCAACGAGAATTGAATTGACCAGCATTCTACGACGTTCATAAGGCGAAGTCCTCAGGCAGGAGAAGAAGCAAAAAGCGAAACGTTCGAAGACCAATATGGATATTGGAAGAGAGGGAAACAAATAGAATGGAAGAAGTGCTGGTATCCACATAGTAGATATGATGAAGGGTCATGCAAAAAGGTACTTGTTTACATCGATCTTTATCTGTCTTTTTGCTTTATAGTGCACACTTCATTAAGGCTCATGTTCCCAGATGAAATATCTTATATATCTAAATGATCCTTTAATCCTGTGAAGTGGACGACATGATTCCAGTAAACATAATAGACCTTTCTGCGTTTCCTTTTTTCCGTTACCACTTTCTTAACAATAAATTAAGTTGCTACGAATATTTTTTTTTAAAACATGTCTCAACAAAATTTGCCTCATCTATCAGTACTAGTGTAAAACCTCAACCCGTTTACATTAACCACGAAATACTCATAATGAGCCATGGAGGTTCTCTTTGTATTTCTCTGCCGTCTTCACAAGAAGACATTTAAGATGGAAGAGCAGATGGCAGGTTTTACGCCGGTTGAATGTACGGTGTGCGTAAACTTACTAACCAAGCACTGGGCTCACAAAATGTTGAATTTTCCTGGAATCTAGCGCTTTTCATGTTTCTATCCACGTGATAGGTCTATGGGGTAGATACAATAAGGAGTTGCTACTCGAATGTGGAGGTATTGGTACAACGTCGTTCCTGCAAAAGTTAGTAATTACATCCTCAAGTATCTAGTAGAAATGTCGTGAAGAAGGAAACACATAAAGTATCACTGGAAGGTGGCACTTTACTTAATCTCATATACACTTCACAATTATCCTCTTTATAGCTAGCCATTGCTCTTCAAATTGGGTTGCTCGTTTGATAGGAACGTAGGTAGAGCAGTGGTAATGCTGAAGTTCAACACGCACTAGTCCTTGGTTCGACGTCACACGCAAATATTCGAGCATTTCGTTGAATATGGATACAAGGGAAGGAATCGAATACAAGAAGTGCTGAGATCTGGACGACATGTGTGGCGGCGTCTCATATGAAAAAAATATTTAGTTTACTGCGGGCATAAAAATCAATGACGGTGTGGCTTTCGTCTGTGTAAGCAGGAAAGAGTGTAAATGCGGCAAAAGAAACGTAAAACAATTTAGAACATTATCACATATTCATATCACATATTATCACATATCATATTGTGTATTGAGTGGTGATTTGACTTCTAGATGGTCAGCCATCTGTGGTGAAAGCGGTTCGAGGTATTACCATTATCGAAGAACTGGATCTCAACAAGCTTTCGAAATCGTATTTTGAGCCGATAGCCGAGTTTGAGCATCGGAAATTTGGATGGTTTTCATGTTTTGGAGGGCAAATACGCCTTACACTGAATATGGATCGATCGGCATTTGTGTGTGGAGAGGGTATGACAATTGTTGGTGAGCAGCAATTCATTCAAACAAAGTATTATGAGTGAATGAAAAAACGCCTCACATTCTTAACTTTCAGGAAGAATCGAGAACAAAAGTGACCGCCACATAGAGAAGGTTAGCGCATGTCTTCAGAGGATAATTCGTTTCGGTACCGAAATTGACGAAAGTAATGAGGTGCTATTCATTAATCTAACCATGTTTGAGCTTTAAATATTCTGTTAATAAATATACCGGGCAATCAATTTCAAACATTACTGAGCAAACTATGTAGGAACAAAAACTTCTCCAAAGACTCAGACCTTGGAAGTACTTGATTGATAGGCGTTTTATACCTGTCGTTCAACAAAATATCTTTGTTCATACAGCATTACAGACTCCATTGACCGACATACAAGAGATGCAAGAGGATTTTCTGGCGATGTCTATCGAAGGAGGATCATGCATCAAAATCGATAAGAAAATCAACATTCCACCTCTAGTACCAAGGTAGTACAGCTAAATACTAGTGTCAGTCACGGAAACTATTTATGTGTACTGACGGTTGAACTCTCATTTGCATGCCTTATGTGATAGAAAAACACAGCAATTTAACGAGTCCACCGTGTTTTTTAAAGCGAATACGGGTTCAACCAATCATTGATCGTTTAATTCCGTCCCCGCGTACTGTAGAAATTAAGATAGACCGTTTCAACGTCTTGTGGAGTCGGGAATGGAATTCCCGTCGTTCTGAATAAGTGCCATCCGAGGAAGTAGTGAAAAATGAACATAATTTTCGTGCCCTAGAAACAGAGAATTTTGAGTTGTACTCGCTTCATAAGAAGACCGATTTCTGTAAAAACAACTTTTGTATCGAGTTGGGTTTGACACTAATTGGATATCGCTGTTTGATTTTATAGAAGTATGTGGGAGAAGCGCTTATGGATAATTGAGCGATGAAATATCGTTTTTTCTGCAAAGCTCTGCAGAAAGTGCAACGTTCATAAGGTTCTAATTAACAAAAAATATCTCACCAAAACAGCTGTCTGCTTTAGCTTCACATTCTCGAACTTCTATCTGCTAACAATTTTGAGAAAGAAACGCTGGTTTAATAGAAGATTGTCCTATGACTACTAAATCCCGCATTTATCACTACTCAGAAAATTCTTCTCCATATTGGACCTTCGTTTATGCTCTACATTTCTTCGTTCGTCAAGCGCATTACACAGCGTCCTACACAACAGCAATTATTTTCAGCACGCCTTTTCGAGATTTACAACGTCGGGATCATCGTGATGAACATGGCAATCGCTTTAACCTACGCAGGAGGTCCCTTGCCGTTGCTCGACGTTCGTCGATGACAAACCAGCGGTCTCGTACCTCATTGAGCTCACCATCACAAATTCAACGACTAATGGCTGTCTCTTACAAATACATGATAATTGTAAAAAGTGGAGGTTGGTTTACGACTCAGCAGTGCCCCGTGAATTTTTTTTCACAGCATCTAAACCGATGGTAGTGGCAGGATTATGCAAACAAAGAGCTTAACACAGAACCAGGCAAAATACCACACTAGATTTGCATGAATATCATGCTCAGAGACAAAAAAGGCGACAAGTCGATTGTGTGTTTTCTGTTAGTGTTTACAGTGCTTTAGGTGATGACGTTATCGTCATTAACGTTCCAGTTATTATTGGTTCGAAACCTCTGATTGATACAATGGGTGCGGATAATCAAACGACAAGGTAGGATGGTGGATCATAGATGGGTTTCGCCCAAAAGTTTTCAAGTAACTCAGTTCATGGTGAGGCCCGTATTACTACTAAAAGTGTAATCATTAGGGATATGAGTGGCAGTGCCGTGTACAGGCTGTGCAAACATGATCGAGCCATTTCATTACTGGACAGTAAAGAGCGAACACTGTGCAACAAAGCTCAAGTCAGTGCTTACGATTTTTCTGGTAGAATATCTCTCTAAATGGATGATATTAGAAGGGCAAATATCCCATCTTACCCCAAGAAATAACAAACGGTGCCGTTCTTCAATGCGCTTTCCACTTCTTGTAGTATGCCTTTTGCAATAGGCAATATTGAACATTGACATCGGTCAATATGTGCTATGCAGATGTTTGAAAATTAATGGTGAAACCTGTAAACAGGTAATTGGAGGATTTCGTTGCCTCATTTATTCATTACGTCTTACATTCGGCTTCAGCACGCCCAGAAATTTTGTCACAACGACAGACTCGTCGCAAATTTCTCTGGCCATTAATTTCACCCGTACAAGACCTGTCACGAAGAAAGTACTTAAATGAAGTTCCAAACATGAATTCCACTTAGCTAGCTATCGTCTTTCTACTGCTTTATGCTATACTGTAAAAGATTTGCTGAGCGTAAATAGTAGACAGTGAATATCGCCGAATTCAAGCTATTCATATTTTCTGCTTAACTGTGTTCTTAACAGGTCTTGAAGTTTTTTCGTTTTTACTCTTCCAATTATCGATGATCAGTACATTTCAGCTACAACATCTGAATATGTATCCGTTCTATTCGGAATTGAGTACGTCGTCGAAACAGAGCAAAAAACTCGGCACCATTGCAACGACGATCCGGGCCGAGAACAAGGTGGTGAACACGTTGCTGCACACGATGGTTGAGGATCATCATGAGAGGTGAGTGACCGGTACACTGAAATGCAGTACTCATCGTGACATCCGGCTCATTATATGCTTGTCAGATTGAGAAGATCAATCTTTGTTTAACATTAAGATCGACGTCCGACTGCAATGCTGTAACTGCTTTTGATTCGCCACATATTATTGACACCGAACGTGCACCGACGTCAGCCAACATATAAGAGAACTCTAAGTGTAAAACTGCAAACATTGATGAATGAATGAATGAATGAATGAAGGAATGAACGGATGAATAAAGGAACGAGTGAATTTGCATAATCAACCATTTTCACGCATGCATTTTAAGAGACGAGATCCAATTCACAACATTGAGTTGAGCCCGTCATTTTACCAATGCTTTCAGAAAACCAGGAACTATTTGATTGATGGTTATAGAAAGGAAAGGAAATAAAAAGAAAAGAAGAGGGAAATATCGATATAAAACCCCTTCAGTGCAGTGTTTGCACTTTGCTGTAACAAATACATCTTGTAGGATGAAAATTTAGCCAGAATGCTGAGAATCAAATGGAAACCAAGAGAGTTGTAAAACGAGCAAAGAGAGCGATGAACCGGTCGAGATAACCAAAATAAGCACATCTGCGGTGTGCTTATGGTGATGATCTCAGTCGGTTCCACCCGAAGTTAGGAAATATTTTTTATCTTTAGGGAAAAAGAAGGTGAAAATCAGTAGTAATTCATTATTTTCCGAGTTTTTCAATGTTTCACTAGGTAAGTCAAAGTTCAAGAAAGTGTAAGATACACTTCGGCTTTACATTTTGACATCTGGTTTTACTTTCAAATAACATAGAGCGATTTAATTCAGGCCTTCTTGCAGGTTTATAGAGCAGTTTGTGATAGGAATTTTACTGTTCGTAGTAACTAAAATATTCAGCAACGACAGTTCCTCGTAGGACGTTTAATGATAAAAAACAAATGTAATCGTGACTTGTGAGCAGTGCATAAGTTGATCAAACACTGCTATCAGCGACAAGAAATCATTCTTTTTGATTGAAATTATACACATACAAAATCAGATAACGAACTCGTAACGATGCCGAATCAGTTTTACATCTATCAATGTGCTATTGATCTTTCATTCGACGGCGAAACAGCCGTGATATGCGCTTCTGCGGTTGCAATGGGCTTTTCATTCCGTTCCGATAACAGCTTTTCCTCGACATGAGAGAACATTCTCCTCAGAGTAGCTAAAGCTAATAAATAGGAACTGATTATTTTCAACTTACATGGTAGGTTGAGTCGATGGTTGCTATACCGAAAGAAACTATTATTTATCGGTGATTATGGAGAGTAGCGATATGAATTCGTCGTCGGCAGAATACGTATACAATACTCATTCATGTCGGGTTGGTTGGAGCTTCTCGTGACGAGAAGTGGACGACGGTGATGCTGATGCTGACGGGTGGCGGTGAGTGAGTGAGGTGGAAAGAAGGCGCCAGCGATCCGGGATGGGGGCAGGTTGTCCCTCGGCGAGGCAACCGGCCGACTGATGCTGCTGGTGCGGCAAAGGGGCGTGCGTCTGACCCGTCGAGTGCGATAGCGACCACCTCGGTCCTTTATAATAATAATTCAAGGTCGTAAATGCTATCTGGAGAAGTATTATTCAACGTAAGAGCTCTTTATGATCACACCTAGCAACCTACTCGACTCTCCCATATATACTGGTTTAGTAAAATCAACAACGTTTTCAATCAATTAGTAATTGATTGCGATCGACGCATGATGTCGAACTAATATTTCTGTGTTAGGAATGCTGTATATCAAGCACGGTATCCAGTCTTGCGCTAAATACTTGGCCAGATTCCACCCCATTCTTGAGCAAACTCGTTTTGATGCAGGAAAACAACATTTCGTAACATGAACGCGTACTGTCCGCTACATATAATTTTTATTCTCGATTTCTGCGTGTTCATTAACGCTTGGAAACGATATGGTAAATCATAGCAACCTTCTTCTAGTAGAACATCTCATTTAGAAAACCCAACTAAAGCTTATGTGACCATTCTCTACAGAAACACGTGTGCTAAATTGTTCCGATGCGAACGTCACCTCATGCTCTTTGGAACTACCGAATGGTGTTAAAAAAACTGTCGGGTATGTCCTTCAAATTGAACAAAATACAATTCTCAGCCTTGACGCTGGCGGTAAAGTCGGAGATGAATAAAAAATCTGCTTCACTTGGTTATTCTGTAACTAATGCTCGGAAATATTTCTCGATCCTAAAAGCAATCTTAATCATGATCACGAAGAGAACTGTCACACAACAGTCATTAACTGATTTACGTGTATTTCAATTGTTAACCTTACATGAGGTTGATAAATGTATATAGTCTACTGTTCGAGAAGTTCGAGACAACGAACAACTATGAACCATCGACTCGAATCATTGGCTCTGATGAAGACGAAGAGGTCGAAACGTTAACCGAATAAAGCTATTTGTCATCTTCGTGTAAGGTCAACAATTTAAATAGATGTTAATCATTTTACTACTAAGGTAAAATTAAGGTCGGTTTCAAAATTCATCTGATTCATGTGTGTTTTTGTTCCTTGAGCAGTGCATTTAGCATTGACATAACGTTAGTAATTAACAACTACACTGAATTAGCTTACCGAGTTTGTCAGCGGTTTGTTCTTATGGTTTTCGTAAAAACATCCTTTGGCGAGCGTAGCTGACTTTGGGGATTTTGAGATGCTATCACGAACCAGTTCCTGATACAGCACGGACAAAGCTTAACAACAAGGCCGACCACCGGCTCGTTTGTCCCATTGGATGCAGAATACATGTGAGTTCATAAGACAGCTGTCGTATATCAGCACTTTATTGTAACTCATATTTTTCAGATTGTACAACAAGCGCATTCTCTTAATAATAAATGTCTCAATTTCTCGACATTCGGCAAATACTACAATGTAACCGCTAAGGACTGGTAGGTGATTAATAATAACTGCAGTAGCTGTTGAAGAGTACATACCTAAAATGATTGTTAGCAATTTCTCTGATCAAAATACGTCCAAAATTATGGTGACTTTTGACAAATACAGCAAAAGGGAAAGAGAGAGGGTAAGTAAGTGGGAAATATTAGCAGCTGAAACTCTGTTGTTGGGAATTGACCTTGGTGTCCCTGATGAAATGATCAGTGTCTGATGAAGTAAACGATAGACTATGATAACGATTATTATTCATTTAAGGTACATTTGGTTCTGCGAGCCATGTCAAGCAGTTTTTAAAACGAACTGCGAATTCGATGGATGAATTAAGCGTACTTTCTGTTTTTAAGAACGTAGTATCAATAAATTTGTATCAATAGTTGTTTAAGACAGCGTAACCTTATGGAATGTTGCGGTAGAGATGGCAGAAATCTGAGTGATTGATGATTGAAGGGTTGGCTGACCCCATGAATCTCGACCTCCAAACGGCTGATTGCTATCGAAAAAGGTGAAGACGATAGCAAATGCGTTGCGACATCGTTATTCGCACCGATTGAGCAATCTTTGTCAATTTATCACAGAACATACAGATCAACTTAACCATATGAGACTAAGACGCCCACAGAGTGAAGTGAAATGTAACAAAAACTGGTGGCGATATCGGCTTTCCGTTCCCTTTAGACTGAATTTACACGACAATTAAGATACAGAATCTTATGGCAATTACATTTGCTTGTACAATCCAATGCCTAGCGTGTACGGTAAATAAAGGACTGTGGTTGACTTGACAAACTGAACAGCTCGGTAGCGACTCTAATCCGAACTGCTCACAAGCACAAAATCATTTCTTAAAGCGCCGCTATCAGCAAGAACTCTTTATTAATTTTGGCGTGAAAATTTGAAAGATAAGGTTGTTCTCGGTAACGCGTTCACAATAAGTTTCTAGTGAACGCAGTTTCCATTGGCAAAAATATTTCTGCACCATAAACGGAACCAATCGCAGTGATACGATTTTTTCTGTTCAATGAAATCTGAAGAAATTATTTTAAACACAGCCAGGCATGAAAGCTCGTGTAGCGCAGTGATTAGAGGGGCTTGTAATACAGACTGGAGCAGTCTATGATCCGACCCTACGCCAAAGCTCATCATGCTTTTCATCCTTTTAGAGTTGGTAAATTGGTATCAGGCCTGCCTGGAAGGATAGTAGCACTGACTCACAACGCCCAACGCTTTATTCTTACACTAATAGTTAGGCGAAAGATCTATCTTGACACCGCAGGATCAATATTGGAGAAACTTCGTAATATTACATCTCTTGATGTCGCTTTTTCATCATATACAGAAGTTCTACTGACCTCGTAGCAATAGATTAACAAGAGGATACTAGGCATCCCCTCAAAATTTCTGTGGCACCTCAAAAATGTTGTTTTGTGGCGAGACTGAAGCGGAAATGTTCCTAAAATGCCCTTTTAGGTATGGCACGTTTTCTTAAAATACTTCGAAATATAGTGTGAAATTTGGTAAAATATTTATTCTGGTATGCTCGGGTTCTTTTCCTGCAATTATTCGAATATTAAAAAAGTGTTGACAACGTATATTTGGCAGTGGGACGGTAGCGTAGTGGTCGTGATACCGTTCGATACGAAAACGGTGATTGTTGCACCCGACCTGTGGCTCACTAAGCCTTTCATCCCTCTGGGATCTGTAACTTGGTACAAGACATGTCTAGTGTCAGCCCATTGTTTGCAATCCAAGTAGAAATGCTCCACCTCAGCTATCTCAGGAGCCTATGGAAAGGCACCTCGACCAGCATTCAAAGAAAATCGTAAAGACGAAAATGCTCAAGAAGTAGCTGAAACCAGACGCGAAATGTTCGAAGACCTTGTGATCGATGGATGCAAAGAAACGACTGAAAGACAAGAAGTGCTAGGGTCTCCACACTAGACGTGAAGCTGATCGGGTAAAATAAATAGACGCACATGAGGATGCTGAGACATAAGCAAAATTTGGAACATAATTTGATCTCCGAATAACGCCATTCCTCCTCACGTGCTCTTCACCGCACCGACTGAAGAACTTGCTTTTGCTTTTCCCTCAGCCATGTTTTTACTCTTACGTGTTATCAGCAAGCACTTGTCAACGGGAATGATCTAGGACATTTAATTCAGTTAAGCCGCAGTTGTAGTTGTATTCACAATATGTTAACTATTATTTACTGCCAGCATCTGCGCCCTGATAAAGACAATCGTCTGTTCGTGATCAACATCAGGCTTCGAGTTTCGTCCAAATCTCAGCACCTTTATGGTAGTGTTTCACATTGTAACATTCCATGAGAAAGGGAAGGCATTAAATAAAAATTATGCGTTTCTGAATTAAAAAACGTATGTTTGATACCTAAGGCTCAATGCTGGTTTTTGGAGAACAAACAGCAAATTCTAATCATTGAAAGCATTCAAGTTTGAAAACTCTACTGAATTACAGAAAACATTTTATTCTATGGTCTCACTTTTCTATTGCTCTTTCAGTACTAATTTTGCTTAAAAGTAGAAATTTCAAAGAATGGAGAACGATATTTAAATTATCAAAAAATCTCACGGAAACGCAGTGGTAGCTACGGCCACTAGTTATACATTAGAAGACACTACCGTGTATTCCTGACAAAGTTGCTTTTGCACTCTAGATGCGAGCCTTGACGTAAAGAAGTTGAAAAACGTTTCGTATGCTCCGGACTCTGAATTTTATCCTGTTGGAGTACGAGCATGAAAATGCTACCTTCATGGAAAAGATCCGAATCATTTGTTGGTTTCTATTACAATAAAGAAACTTTATTTTCAGCAGAAATGAGAGATAAATGACAAAGGGTTTACCCTGATCAATCTCTTGGGGATTCTCCATATATGAATGAATGCATATCTTGTCTATGCAATGAGGTGCGGTGGCCTGTATCATTGCTACGCTCCTCCCAGACAATTCTGATACAAGTGCCGACTATGGGAGAATAGTAAGCTTGGTGAACGTGGAACAAAGGATCAACATAGGACCGATCCAGTGTGTATTTCAAGGCATGTATAACTACTGCGTCACATGCGCTCCCATGAACTTAGATGATAGTTGAACTTGAAAGTAGCCACTAATTGCCTTCTCAGTGTCGTTTCGCGCATTAAAACACCCAAGGTGGCTGCATTTCGCTGTCCATCCCCTTCCATTGAAGATAACACTAGAATTCAATACCCCTTAGCCACGATCAACAATCACTCATGGTTTATGTCACAACTCTCGCGTCTATACGGGACATTATTCACTAAATGCAATAAATTTTACCACGTCACGGAGAATTTTCGGGCTGGTTAGTGGAAATGCTATGTGGTGCATGGTCAAGCAACGAAAAGATGCTGATCAAACGCCGCATTGTTTCATACTTGCCCCAAAACGCAATACTTCTGTACGTACGCATGTTCATGCCTACGTTCGTGAGTATGTTGCGTCTACGGAGATTCTGCCCTGCCAGTTGAAATGGCATAAATCCTTCACTCAAGTGACTAGAGAATGTATGGGAAGTGAATCAGAGCAACTTTAGTAAAGCGCCACTTCTACTATGGGAGAACTATCTGTGAGTACACCCAACCCAACCCTCCTAGCTCGACAGGCTGCCTATATGCTAGTGCTTATCTCTAAATACACCAAAATCTGGAATCGCTCTTCAGGCATTAAAAGAGCCACCGATGCGAAGGCGTTGGGTAGAATGAAAACGGAGAGCCTGCTAAAATCTCAGGATCCTCCTAAGCAGCCTAATTATAAAACGACCAGGGTGACAACTTTAACTTGCTCAAGCGCGCAACTACTTGAATTTTCTTTTTAAAAATTGAGAGCCCACGGTAAGAATACTAAGTAAGACGTCAGGAGAATGGGTGAGACAAGAACGCACATATGGTAAATCGCCGCTTATGATGCCGAAAATTAAGTGTTTCTCGTAACGTAGTATGGCAGAAAAGTCGACTGATCATCTGTCCTTGTGAAAAGACATTTGTCGAAAAACAAATAGAAATAGGAAATCCAAAGTATTTATTGCTTGCAATATGAGAACAATGTCGGCTGTGACAAATCTCATCACCTACGCTAAAACATTGAACTATGACGAGGATGAGGACAAATTCTAAGCATTTTACACAAATTTGGGAATGGAAACGTTCTACTGAGATAACGACACTTTCTATAGAGGTTATCACTGGCCATTTCAGTGCAAATGATGTCCCAACAGAACATCTGAGGATGATAATATCGGGATTCAAGTAGTGAAATGAAACGGATAGAGTGAAAACTTCTATCAATTCATAGTGGTTAGCAGACTATTTATGGCAACAATTTGGAGATGATGCTGTTTTCTTAGACTTAAAACAATGTCACATCATGCCTACATTGAGTTTTTTTTAAAAAAAAAAGAAAACCACAAGAGTCAAAAGAAAACGAAAACCGTATGTGGTCGTATATTGGAACTAGATAGGCTTAACCACCTTTTTAGATGGAAACATTATCAAAAACGCCGATGAAATAAGACCTGCTTACAAAACACCTTCACAACTGCGAGAAAAGAAATCGAGAATTTGAATGGCACCAAGAGAGGTCAGTCTCAAGCTTATGCATCAATTTAGAGTCCCACTAGCCTCAACTAATCACCCTCTTAAATTCGAAACTTAAAAAAGATAAAGAGAGTAGTAGTAATGGTTGGAACAACAGAACCTGAGGGAATCTATACTTCGGTAGGAACTTCGCCAATTACCGGATCAAGACGATCCTCTTGCGATGCAAGGACGGAACACTAGCCGTCATCGGAAAGAAAATCGTACATTTGACATTCACGTCCATCGGCTTCAATATCAGACCGTGTAGGATAGATTTTTTTTGTGAAGAATCTTACAGAACACATCCAGACGGATAAGATTAGACATCGACATCTAAAGAAGGTACTATCAGTGTTGTTCCATATGCATCGGCACATTTGAAAGTCTGACCTATGACTGTTCTCGATACGTTCCATTTCTAGACAGCTTTCAACAGTATTAACAGGACGCTGGAGGAAAGATAGCAATGTGAGCGAGCAACAATTAGGAAGAGCTCGGCAAGGTGAGTATATGTTCACACGACAAAGAAGCTTGTTGGTATATAGGCAGAGTAACAGGAACGTAGAGTACCTTAACTATCCACATGACAACTTCTCAACTGGAATTTCACAATGCACAGCAAAATGGTAGTCGATGTTAAGCGCACTGTTCGACATGACGATACCTTGCAACAAAATTTGCTAACAATCACCTTACACGAAAGCAGGAATGTCGTAAACAAGGAAGTAAAAGACAATGGCTGGCAGCTACATTATTTCCGTTTTGCTGACCATGTCGTTCTCGTGGTATCAAGCATAGCCAAGCAGGAGGAAGCTAGTCTATTTCAATAATGCATATGGAGATCCTTTTCATTGAAAGGTACATAAAGAAAACATCTTTCATAGGAGAATCAAATATTTCTGATAAGGCGCTTACGTGCAAAGTAGGCGATGTCTCTGAATGTGCAGCTAAATACGTTTAACTCAGTCAAAGGGTTTATGTAACTAATAAAATTTCAATTTGTTCGGAAATTGATGCAGGACTTGTAGTTTTATTCGTCTTGGATATGTTTTGGCAACTTTTTTTTCGAATGCTGTAGCATCATTTATCACTTAAGAGGTTATTTTGTGCAGCTTTGGTCTGTATAATTGATTGAAGGCTTGGGTGGAAGCAAATACACGCACAACTGTTCGATCATTTTCAGAAAAACTGGATATAAACATTCCAATTGCCTCGATGTATCTAAAGAAAATCAAAATGTCGAAGAAGTTTAGGCAGTGGATACCGTACAAACAGAACTAAAGTCAGAAGATCATCGTTTCAAGGTGTCGTCGGCACTTCTTTTGTGCAACAAGAATGATCAGTTTCTGAACTCTATTGTAATTTATGACGACAACTGAATTCTCTATGGTAACCAGCAAAATCCGCTTAGTACTCAGATCACGATGAAGCTTTGCAGTACTTTCCAAAGTTCAAAATGCACCAAAAGAAGATTATGTTAACCCGGTTGGTGGAACGCCACTGTATTGATCTTTCAGAGTTTTCTGAATTCTACTGGTATGATTCTAGCGATTAAATCCCTCCATAAAATGTACTAAATAAACGAGAAACTGCAGCGGATTCGCACTGCATAGGTCGAAAGAAAAGCATCAATCCTTCTCCACGACAATGGGCTGCTACACGTTTACCAAACAAGCCTGAAAAGATTGAACGAGCTTGGATGCGAAACTCTTCCTTATTTATTTTATTCGCCGAACTATTCGCCAACCGAATTACACTAGTTCAGGCATCTCGTCAACTGAAAAAACCACGAAATACCTAGCCAAGGCGGAGACTGGAGATTCCCAGACTCCATCGCTTCAAGAACTCCAAGGTCCCATACAACCGAAACACCTCAACTTTTTTCCCCGTTAGCAAAAATGTGTAGATTCTAGTACTTTCCATTCCAACAAACAAAGTTTGCCCTAGCTAAGTCATGCTACTTTAAGGATATAAGCTGAAATTCTCCAATAATTTTCAAACAGCCTAATAGCTCCAGAGTAGAACAGAAAGGAACGAGTAGTAGCAGATTCGGTCACGCAACTTAGACACTGATCTCTTCATAACTGGTTATTTAAAAAATGCAGCGTCTCCGTTGTTGAATGCTTGTTGATGGACGTTATTTGCTTTGTAGAACTATGATGAAACGTTTTTAAACTAAACTACGTATGAATTGAAATAGTCTTCTTTATGAATGTCGTTGAAGGGCGGTAAAGACGATTTTCGTTGGAGTCCTGAGACTGTCAGGTTAAAATGCGTACACTTGGATTATAGGTGAATCTGACACCGATTTCTAGATCAAAAAGGGATGAGGGGGTTGGTAAGCCCAGGAGGAGTCGAACCAGCATCACTCGTAGTGAACGGCATCGCTACCACTGCGCTACTCGCCTCCTCCGACCAAAATTAATTATTAAAAGCCTACTGAAAAGTGACCGACTCAAGAAAAATTGTTACTGTGCGGAGTCATCCGAGTCGCAAAGCAACAAACTTCCTCCCACCTCCATAAGAACGTCTGTGTTGAAGACTTAGAAAGGCCTTAGCAGGGACACGCTAAAATTCTAGGAAATGCGAATGAAATTTATGTACTGAGTTTCTTCTGGTTGGGTTATGACAGTGCTTGGCTGAGTAAATCGCATCTCAATTTAAACGTTCCAGGCTCTGAAGAAGGCGAACCCGTCAAAACGTCAGCTATTGTATTCTAATAAATTCTATAATAACAACCTCGTGTCTGCTTATTGAAGAAAAACATCGAATTATAAATCAATGCCGAGGTTAACAGAAGGTCGGTCTTGAGAGCCATTGTAAAGGCCAGATATGCATTCAATCACTTCGTTCCACAAAGCAGCTATTTCAGCATTCCACATTTTATTGTCAGTAATACTTCTGCTATTTGTTTTTGTAAACCAACATTTCCATGACTGAAATACAAAGTCTTTTCCCGCTTTTATACCTTTATGTCCTCCTCTTGATGTGAATTAGGTAGAACTATTCTTTCACTCGCCTTCCATATCACGGCGCGAGCTAGGTTTGTCACTTAAACAGGCCACTCTTTAAAAAGCAAAGGAAATTCTACTCTACAAGGGCCTTTTAAAGTCAAAAAAGGTTTCTTTTGAAACTTTTGCGGAGGGTGGTTAAAACTTTTTGACCTTGATAAAGAATAATGCGAGAAAAGTGGACATGGTTTCGTTTCTCCGGACCGATTCTTACTTAAGGATGTTCTAATAAAATAATACTTACCAGAAAATGATCCTATAATTGCATTGCATTTTTGAAAAATTTTTGTATAATCCTATGATCTCACATGCTTGACTAAAAAAATGACGTTTTGATGGATAACTAAAACGAAAAAAGAAGAAAAAGAGAAGCCCATCCTCAGCTAACAATCTGCTATACAATGTTAAGCGAGACCAACACGCAGCTTCATCAAAGCGAGAAAAGTGGATGAATTATAGAAGAGATCCGATCATGTATAACCTAGAAATAAATTGAAAACCAACTATGCAAGAGAGTTGGCTTTACAGCCTTAATAACATAAATGGCTTAAAGGAAGTACTCTTTAGTGTCTTTTCTTCCAATGTGAAACTCATTTAGAAGTAAGATCTCCGGAGAGCTGAAACCCATATTTAAATTTTCAGGATTTCCAACGCACTACAATGGGGAACACCAGTGCTACATTAGGAAACAGCACTATGCCAGTGGCTAAAGTAAACACCGCTTGCTCAGTTGATTTTGTACACAAAAAATAAACCTTGACACAAACAATGAAAAGGCCTTTTCGTAGAATTCAAAACATCAGAATTCTACCGAGGAGGAACAACAGAACTTGACCCTTAATTGCTAACCATAACATATTCTAGCAGCTCTCGTGTGATTTAACAAAGCTCTATATGTCGCGAGTTGTGTTGGTTTAGATTTGAAAGCGGTCCTTATTTTGCAGCATATGAATACAGGAGAGGTCATGTGCTCACGAATGCGTCACTTTCATTTCTACTGATGCACAATACAGAGTTGCTCGATTGAAAAAAAGGTATTAGAATGGACCATACAATAATAGCTACGGGAACTAAAGCAATGAACACGATTGACAAGAAAGAACTGGG
>UYYA01000449.1:0-56166 GCA_900624975.1 Angiostrongylus costaricensis
GTGTTCACCACCATACCATGCGGCTCCTTCATTTCGCCTGTCTCTCATCTAGTTCTATCCATCTCTGCCATCAGCTGAGAGACAGGCGAAACGAAGGACCCCCCGCATGGTGTGGTGGTGAACGCGTTACTCCCCGGAAAGAACAATAGCGCGTTCGTTTCCCACCGCAGACACCTTCGATCCGGAGTTTTGCAAATATCTCAGCATCATTGAAGTTATAGATGTAATGGTTTTGCTGTAAATCATAGTTAAAGAAAATAGAGTTATAAAAAAAGATGATACCGCCCAATCACGATGCAATACAAAATGAGCAAACGAAACTATTGAACGAAGTGAGAAGTATAAACTGATTTACCTATTCAGAATACATGGAGATAAGACGTTAAACACTTAAGAAAACCCCAAAGCTTAAAGAAAATAGAAAATTGAAAAGTAGGAAAAGGTTTGAAATATAAGTGTTTCTACCCAGATGTTTAGCTTTCGTCTACTGCCTACTATTTTTGTGACAGGGTTTGATGTGAAACGCAGCCACAAAGATGACCAGATATCAGCAAAACTTGGAACCACGGTTGGGCTTCGAACCCCGATTACCCTTAGTTGGGGTTCATGTGTTATTCACTACACCAACCTATGGTTTTGCTTTGTCTTTCTCTGAGGCGGTTTTTTACCCTAACAGTACTTAAAAAACCTTGTATCGGATTGAGAGAGACAGGCACATTGCGGTAGTTTTTACTTAGTTTCACAGAGTTTACTAAGAGATGTAAAATGAAAAAGAAAAATGCCTCCTGAGCTGAAGATAATTAAAAATATTCCTTCATTTATGAATGATCTGAAGTCTGTCTAGAATTGGAAATCGGTAGAAAAGTGCGAAAGTCTATGGTTTTCACTAGAATGCGTTTTTAACTCGTAAGTTCGAATGTAGTATTCGTTTTCTTACTCATTGACAGCCATCACTAACACAGTCACCTGCAGTCGAATCAGCAACCTTTGAAAATGACTAGGGCTCCCTAATCAGTGTTCTCTCTTATCGTTATGTTGGAGACATGCACGCTACGCAACCAGGATAAAAGGTCAATGAGCCTTATCGAAAGAGTTATTGAGAAGGCAGTGCTAGAAGCAGCACGGAGTGACAATCAGAGATGATCGCAAAGATGTTGAAAACAAGTTTGCCCTAATACTTAGAGGATCTTAATAGCAACCGGTGGGCAAAATCACTTAGTGACTGGATTCCCACGGTCGGGAAGAAGCCAGTGGACCACCATCAACGTAATGCTCAGAGTTCATAAAAAGATCCTAGAAGAAAAGTAAGACCCTCAACGATGCCTACGAACTCAGTGGGCCACTTCTGTAGGAAGCAACAACAAATAGGAGCTTTGCAGGTACCAATCCGAGTCATTAAAAGTTCAACACAAGCATGGGTTATGCAGAGAATACAGGAGAGACAGGTAATACGGAAGAGCTTTTTCTGTGTAGATGAGTCCCATATTACTATGTTGTTTGCATAGGCATTTTTTTCGCACTATGACATTATATGTATTTTTCGTTTTCGTACTTGTTATAATTGCCTTCTTCTTGTTAGAACACCTTCAGCACTTATTGTGGAACGAGGTGCTTGCTATGCAGACGTTCTATAGCCTCACAGGTGTTGTTTCATTTGATTAGAGGTTCGTAATGTTTAGATTCCACAGTTCGCACTACGCCGTTTCATCCTCACTGCATGTAGAGTCTAGGCACTTAGTGAGCGAAGGCATCCAAAAAGTCCTTGCAAACGCAAAGTTGTCGACTGGACTATAAACTTTAGTTCCAACGTACAAATTTAAGATTATATCCGATAAAATTGAGTTATGTTAGTAGATTCGATATAACTGGATGCACTGAAAAATGTGCACAGCATCAATTCCTTTGTTGACCATCGATTTGTTCAAGAAGACGTCCAGAATAGGTCAATACTGACATTTTGGTAGACCACAACGTTGCTGAGATATTTGCAAAACTCTGGAACGCAGGTGTCTATGGTGGGGAACGAACGCGCTATTAGCCTTTCCGGGGTGTAACGCGTTCACCACCACACCATGCGGGTCCTTTGCTTCGCACGTCTCTCAGCTATTTCTATTTCTATAGCATCGCAGCCCGATTCACAGGAACGCCTCCTAGCCACAATGAGGCGGTAAGCCGTTTGCACAATGCACACTGGAAAAATTTTTTTAATTGCTACATTGGATAATACTTTACGAAAGATAAATACAAAACGATTCACACGTTTTCAAGAGCTTGTTTTGCTAGTTGGACTATTGGTGTTTAGTTGACTATTGACTTTAGTTCCAACGTACAAATTTAAGATTATATCCGATAAAATTGAGTTATGTTAGTAGATTCGATATAACTGGATGCACTGAAAAATGTGCACAGCATCAATTCCTTTGTTGACCATCGATTTGTTCAAGAAGACGTCCAGAATAGGTCAATACTGACATTTTGGTAGACCACAACGTTGCTGAGATATTTGCAAAACTCTGGAACGCAGGTGTCTATGGTGGGGAACGAACGCGCTATTAGCCTTTCCGGGGTGTAACGCGTTCACCACCACACCATGCGGGTCCTTTGCTTCGCACGTCTCTCAGCTATTTCTATTTCTATAGCATCGCAGCCCGATTCACAGGAACGCCTCCTAGCCACAATGAGGCGGTAAGCCGTTTGCACAATGCACACTGGAAAAATTTTTTTAATTGCTACATTGGATAATACTTTACGAAAGATAAATACAAAACGATTCACACGTTTTCAAGAGCTTGTTTTGCTAGTTGGACTATTGGTGCGGTATGAACGATTAGAATTTAGAAGATTTTAAAGAAGAAACCGCAATTCAACTACGAAAACTGCTTGCGGGACCCGGCAAACGGGAATGATACTTGATGACAGCTCTTCTTAAGGCGTATTACGACAAAAATAAATGTAAATAAACGTTCAAAACTAAGTATATGTGTCGTTTTACAAATTACAAACTCATCATAACCCCCACAATGACCACATGAAACCGAAGAATCTAGAACGAATTCGCGATTTTTGTGGTATAGCCGAAGACTTATCTTCGAGGCGTGTATTCCGGGTAATTACGGAAACTATACGCTAATTGACGACTCATTTCCAATTTCAAATGTCAGTATTGACCTATTCTGGACGTCTTCTTGAACAAATCGATGGTCAACAAAGGAATTGATGCTGTGCACATTTTTCAGTGCATCCAGTTATATCGAATCTACTAACATAACTCAATTTTATCGGATATAATCTTAAATTTGTACGTTGGAACTAAAGTCAATAGTCAACTAAACACCAATAGTCCAACTAGCAAAACAAGCTCTTGAAAACGTGTGAATCGTTTTGTATTTATCTTTCGTAAAGTATTATCCAATGTAGCAATTAAAAAAATTTTTCCAGTGTGCATTGTGCAAACGGCTTACCGCCTCATTGTGGCTAGGAGGCGTTCCTGTGAATCGGGCTGCGATGCTATAGAAATAGAAATAGCTGAGAGACGTGCGAAGCAAAGGACCCGCATGGTGTGGTGGTGAACGCGTTACACCCCGGAAAGGCTAATAGCGCGTTCGTTCCCCACCATAGACACCTGCGTTCCAGAGTTTTGCAAATATCTCAGCAACGTTGTGGTCTACCAAAATGTCAGTATTGACCTATTCTGGACGTCTTCTTGAACAAATCGATGGTCAACAAAGGAATTGATGCTGTGCACATTTTTCAGTGCATCCAGTTATATCGAATCTACTAACATAACTCAATTTTATCGGATATAATCTTAAATTTGTACGTTGGAACTAAAGTCAATAGTCAACTAAACACCAATAGTCCAACTAGCAAAACAAGCTCTTGAAAACGTGTGAATCGTTTTGTATTTATCTTTCGTAAAGTATTATCCAATGTAGCAATTAAAAAAATTTTTCCAGTGTGCATTGTGCAAACGGCTTACCGCCTCATTGTGGCTAGGAGGCGTTCCTGTGAATCGGGCTGCGATGCTATAGAAATAGAAATAGCTGAGAGACGTGCGAAGCAAAGGACCCGCATGGTGTGGTGGTGAACGCGTTACACCCCGGAAAGGCTAATAGCGCGTTCGTTCCCCACCATAGACACCTGCGTTCCAGAGTTTTGCAAATATCTCAGCAACGTTGTGGTCTACCAAAATGTCAGTATTGACCTATTCTGGACGTCTTCTTGAACAAATCGATGGTCAACAAAGGAATTGATGCTGTGCACATTTTTCAGTGCATCCAGTTATATCGAATCTACTAACATAACTCAATTTTATCGGATATAATCTTAAATTTGTACGTTGGAACTAAAGTTTATAGTCCAGTCGACAACTTTGCGTTTGCAAGGACTTTTTGGATGCCTTCGCTCACTAAGTGCCTAGACTCTACATGCAGTGAGGATGAAACGGCGTAGTGCGAACTGTGGAATCTAAACATTACGAACCTCTAATCAAATGAAACAACACCTGTGAGGCTATAGAACGTCTGCATAGCAAGCACCTCGTTCCACAATAAGTGCTGAAGGTGTTCTAACAAGAAGAAGGCAATTATAACAAGTACGAAAACGAAAAATACATATAATGTCATAGTGCGAAAAAAATGCCTATGCAAACAACATAGTAATATGGGACTCATCTACACAGAAAAAGCTCTTCCGTATTACCTGTCTCTCCTGTATTCTCTGCATAACCCATGCTTGTGTTGAACTTTTAATGACTCGGATTGGTACCTGCAAAGCTCCTATTTGTTGTTGCTTCCTACAGAAGTGGCCCACTGAGTTCGTAGGCATCGTTGAGGGTCTTACTTTTCTTCTAGGATCTTTTTATGAACTCTGAGCATTACGTTGATGGTGGTCCACTGGCTTCTTCCCGACCGTGGGAATCCAGTCACTAAGTGATTTTGCCCACCGGTTGCTATTAAGATCCTCTAAGTATTAGGGCAAACTTGTTTTCAACATCTTTGCGATCATCTCTGATTGTCACTCCGTGCTGCTTCTAGCACTGCCTTCTCAATAACTCTTTCGATAAGGCTCATTGACCTTTTATCCTGGTTGCGTAGCGTGCATGTCTCCAACATAACGATAAGAGAGAACACTGATTAGGGAGCCCTAGTCATTTTCAAAGGTTGCTGATTCGACTGCAGGTGACTGTGTTAGTGATGGCTGTCAATGAGTAAGAAAACGAATACTACATTCGAACTTACGAGTTAAAAACGCATTCTAGTGAAAACCATAGACTTTCGCACTTTTCTACCGATTTCCAATTCTAGACAGACTTCAGATCATTCATAAATGAAGGAATATTTTTAATTATCTTCAGCTCAGGAGGCATTTTTCTTTTTCATTTTACATCTCTTAGTAAACTCTGTGAAACTAAGTAAAAACTACCGCAATGTGCCTGTCTCTCTCAATCCGATACAAGGTTTTTTAAGTACTGTTAGGGTAAAAAACCGCCTCAGAGAAAGACAAAGCAAAACCATAGGTTGGTGTAGTGAATAACACATGAACCCCAACTAAGGGTAATCGGGGTTCGAAGCCCAACCGTGGTTCCAAGTTTTGCTGATATCTGGTCATCTTTGTGGCTGCGTTTCACATCAAACCCTGTCACAAAAATAGTAGGCAGTAGACGAAAGCTAAACATCTGGGTAGAAACACTTATATTTCAAACCTTTTCCTACTTTTCAATTTTCTATTTTCTTTAAGCTTTGGGGTTTTCTTAAGTGTTTAACGTCTTATCTCCATGTATTCTGAATAGGTAAATCAGTTTATACTTCTCACTTCGTTCAATAGTTTCGTTTGCTCATTTTGTATTGCATCGTGATTGGGCGGTATCATCTTTTTTTATAACTCTATTTTCTTTAACTATGATTTACAGCAAAACCATTACATCTATAACTTCAATGATGCTGAGATATTTGCAAAACTCCGGATCGAAGGTGTCTGCGGTGGGAAACGAACGCGCTATTGTTCTTTCCGGGGAGTAACGCGTTCACCACCACACCATGCGGGGGGTCCTTCGTTTCGCCTGTCTCTCAGCTGATGGCAGAGATGGATAGAACTAGATGAGAGACAGGCGAAATGAAGGAGCCGCATGGTATGGTGGTGAACACGTTACTCCCCGGAAAGGACAATTGCTCTTTCGTTCTCCACCACAGGCACCTGCGGTCCGGAGTTTTGCAAATATCTCAGCATCCTTGAAGTTATATAAACGCAATATACCCTGCTATTAAAAAGAATAGGCAGTAAATAAAACGGCTAAGATTGTAATAAATCTATGACATATTTCGTTTTCCTTTCATTTTCACAGATGTTCGTAGAGAAGTTTAAAAGAGATGGTCAGTGGTACAGAGTTGATTAGATCACATGTGTACTTGTTTTCGTTGATATGTAACAGATAAGTTTCGGACCAAACAGTATAATAGTAGTGAAGACTGGGGTTTTCTCGAAGTTTTAAAGCTCTAAGAGTAATTCTAATGTGTTTTTAATGAGAATACTCTATGAGAGAAACTTTCTTCTACTGCTACACTTAAGAATAAATTCATTTTAGCATTTTTCCTTCGAAGGGTAACTTTGAACCAGAAAAAATTCGGCTTCCTACAATTAATCATCTCCACAGAAGAGATGGCGCGAGTAGTAAACTGTGAAGATAGTAGAGAGTTCAGTTCAAAGCATTGATGAATTTGATAATAAGGTGGAATCTCTCTCTTCCTTCTATGTTTTTGACTTTGATGAAAAATCGAGAGAAAAAGTTGTAAATTGCCAGTGGAAAAGTTCATGCCTTCCTTTTCTTAATAGTATCGGTTCAATAAGTGTTCTGTGAAATTTTGAGGACGAGGAACTTAAGTGAGGAATAACGAGGGAGCGTGGAGGTAGGCTGAGACTATTGGGTTAAACCAGTAGGCACGCATACCTGTTGCGCAACACCTGCACCAGCTAATGTGTAAAATAAAACAACAAAATTCTCGGCATTGATCAATCCCTAAGGTATGCGCCATGTATTCCACTTCACCAAGCATCGTTAGAGGTTATTGAACGCATATCTGGTATGTAGAATGGCTCGAGGTGGCCTATCGATGTATCGAGCTACATCGTTGTTATCCACTCTGACAGGTCAGGTACAAATTTACCAATCTCGGAGAGATGGAGAGCTTAGTGGATCTGGAATGCAGTATCGATCTCATGAGTATTGCAGGGAGCTTCTAACCACGTGCCTATCTATGAGAGAATGAACAAATATCCTTCGGTAGTAGGAAGTGATAAAATCGGCTTAAGACTATTTCAGCTGTTTTTTTGTTTTATTTTGGCTTCTAGGCAGGAGTAACACGAGATAAGGATATTGACGAATAAACCATGGAGGGAAAAGAGCAGATGTGAAACCGTTGAGGATTACGCTGGAATTTTTTTTTGAATAGTTGGAACATTTTGTTGATTAGCGTTGTTCGTATCGATTAATTGTGTTCCATGATAATTTCAGTACCTTGCAGAACAGTAAGGTGGACGGATTGTGACGATACGTTACTGTTCGTCACCTCCGATGGTGTTATTTCTGTTTCAAAACGTCAACTTAGGGTCGATGTTACGGTGAGTCGGTGAATATGAACATTACCTTAAAAAATCTACAAATCGAATCCGGGGAGCGAATAATTGATCTGATAACCATGGGTTATCGTGTATCTGATGCTTAGTTTTTTTTATAATTTTTACGTGACCCCACATTAAATATTATAAGGATCCTAGCATTTGTTTTCATTCAACTCATTTCCTCTTGTCTGTTATCCACGAAGGTCTTCAAATTTACATGCGATCCGACTGCATTTGGGGATTTCTGGACTTCTTCATGTGAAAATCGTTGAATTCTAGTCGAGTAAGTCTACCGAGAAATTCTGACATGACCGTGGTAGGGTGTTTCCAGGTCTTCCCCAAAGGCAGTCGCGAACACTCTGATATCAATTTCTCGACCTCGGATGAATGGAAGGCTTGGTTGGCAAAATGTAGGATAGAATGACAGCCCTATTTTTAAAAGAAACAAATAAATTAATGCAATGATGAAAAGTATTAGATGAGAATGTTAGGCATAATAAAGTTGTCAAAAATCCTAAATCAGCAACGTTGACAACATTGCGCTCAGGTGTTTCGACAAAGACTGAGTCAGAATAGACATTGTGTGAGACTGACAATATTTTTCGATCGAAATCGTTCAACTGAAGGAGAAGAATTTAGTTAGAACGTTTATTCAAAGTTTTATTAGGGAAATAAATGGCAATCGTTCGACCATTTTAACTCAACGATAACTCGTCCCATTACCGGTTATAGCATCAAACCATCGACGTTATTACGATGATTGGATAATCATTTACGAGTAGCGAATCGGTTGGTCAGTTCAGTAGTCGGTTGGAATCGCTCTTCATGCGGCAGCGATACAACGCGACGCCAACTGATGCTTTTATACTCGAAACCTCAGCAATTGTGATGAAGAAGAACGACATCAGAAACAAGAAACAGAAAGAAAAGATGAAGAGAAGAGGAGGATATACATTTAAACGTTTGAGAAGCATGCTGAACACGATCGCGAATTGTTTCCGAGCAATTGTTACGGAGAGTTTGTTCAACGTTTGTCATGTTCAATAGAATGATGAACAGCGACAGCTCAATCAAACATGTAACCCCTTGGAAACACTGGATAAACAAAACTGTTTGCCGACAATGGCTTAGTCTGTTGAATTGAGGAAGTAGAGAGCAGAAATTCTCCACAGGCAGCTCTAAACTTGAGGTGTGGGAGTAGCGCAATCAATATAAAGGGATCATAAAAATAAACTGATTGTAAGTTTATTTAAAAGGAAGTCAGCATTGTTAAAGATGACGTCACAACGACGTGGACTGTCGTGGTAGGCGAGCTATCTGACGTAACCATCTCGAATAAAGATTTCGAAATCGGTTTTCTCTAGGTTTTCGTGTTTTTCTTTGTTATTTAAATTCTTGTCACTTGTACTTTGAAGACGCCGTCCTCATCGATCAACGGGCTCAACAAGTCTTCGTTGTTATGATAATGTCAGCGAGGGTATAAATGTATTTATAGGAGTGTAAGATGAAAAAGAAGACAAATATTATTCGTTATGCGGTAATTTTCAGGCAAATTGCATGGAACTACGGTGGCTTTCATGGTAAGAATGGATAACTTTCGATACATGTATTCCCTTCAACATCCTTCAGTGATTTACTGCTGCATTAACATGGGTTCGTCTTCCATCAAGGTCTCCAAGAGTTCATCTCGGTCCAAAAGTCCAACTAAGAGTTCACCAATGTCATGGCTAAAAAGTCTCCTTCCAAGGGGTCCGGGACTGCTTACGGCGACGAGTTGGAAAAGTCCTACCATGGCTTTTCCGAGAGCGCAGTAAAAAGAAAGGTTGGTCGACTACTAAAATCATGAGAGAGATCGCATTGTACTTGGAACCGCACGATATCTCGTGGAAATGGACCATTTATATATTCAAATAAGCAAACATTAATTATCGGTTGAAATTGTGACATTAGATAGGAAAATCTCTATCGTTAGACGTTTTTTTTATACTGTTTGGTTTGTACAGTGGGTGGGTGCATAAGTTATTTTGGCCTACCAGGCAGTTTTGTTGGGACCGCAGTTCGAACATCAAACGTGAGTACCCCATACACACAGTGTTGATATAATCTTAACCTTTTTATTTACTACCTACTCTTTTTGATGGAAGGGTATGTTGCGAAATATAACCTCAACGATGCTGAGATATTTGCAAAAGTCCAGGCCGCAGCCGTTTGCGGTGGGGAACAAACGTGCTATTGTGCTTTCCGGGGAGTAACATGTTCACCACCATACCATGCAGCTCCTTCGTTTCGCCTGTCTTTCAGCTAGTTCTATCAATATCAGTGCAAATATCTCAGCATCATTGAAGTTATATTTCGCAATATACCCTGCCATTTAAAAGAGAAGGCAGTAAATAAACCGGTTAAGATTGTGATTATAACTAAAAGCCTCAGTTTGAATGGGTCCATCACCGATTTGGGCTCCCCAGATCAATCCCGCTGACGGGTGATTGCTGATGGAAGAGATCGATAGAACTAGCTGAGAGACATGAGAAACGAAGTACCCGCATGGCATGGTGGTGAACGCGTTACTCCCCGGAAAGCACAGTAGCGCGTTCGTTCCCCATCGCAGACACCTGCGGTCCGGAGTTTTGCAAATATCTCAGCATCATAGAGTATTGATATATTTATAACAATGTAAGGACATCAGCAAATGTATGCACAACAAGATGTGTACCAACGTGATCAATCGATAGGCAATACCAATAAGAGTTACAATAACAATAACGTAGAGGTTTATGTACTGAATTTATAAATTGTTATGAAGAGCGAAAGATATTATACAATTGCTGCTTATGCAATGAGGAACAGAATAGTTTGAGTCTACTTCATAAAATAGAGGAGCAAGGAGGTGGCGACAGGGAGAGCAGTGCCTGGTGTATTGTTACTTGTGTTTATAGTGGATGGAAACGACCACAAAGTCGCCGTCGCGCGTCATCTTATCATGCCTGACAGATATAGCTAGGTTTGAATGCAGGGCGAGAGTTGGAAGTGAATGAATGAATGACGTAGAACATTATTTGGCAAATCCTATACATAAACAAGTGTACAATTCATATAGGGTGTATTTGATAATGTAATAAAATAGAGTCCTCATGAGGTACAGAATAGAATAATGTTTTATTTGATGACTATTTTATTTTTGACAGCATAGTGATCTGAAATAAAACCACTACGAGGCTAAGATATTTGCAAAAGTCTAGCCACAGGTCAAATCGATTACCGCGATTACCTTTTCCAGGGACTCACGTGTTATCCGTGAATGTGTTTCACATAATACCCTGGAAGGGAAAAATCATAGGCAGTGGTATACCTTTTTATTTTCTGCCTACTATAATTTCGCGGCAGGGAACTAAGCGAAATACAACCACAACATTGCTGAGATATTTGCAAAACTCTGGAACGCAGGTGTCTATGGTGGGAAACGAACGCGCTATTGTCCTTTCCGGGGAGTAACGCGTTCACCACCACACCATGCGGGTCCTTTGTATCGCCTGTCTCTCAGCTATTTCTATCGATCTTTGCTACAGCAATCACCCGTTAGCGGGATTGATCTGGGCCGCCCAAATCGGCATAGAACCCAGTTAAGCTGCGGCTGTAGCTGAAATCACAATGTTATACCTTTTTATTTTCTGCCTATTATAATTTCGCGGCAGGGTACTAAGCGAAAAAATACAACCACAACGTTGCTGAGATATTTGCAAAATTCTGGACCGCTAACGGGTGATTGCTGTGGCAAAGATCGATAGAAATAGTTGAGAGACAGGCGAAACAAAGAACCCGCATGGTGTGGTGGTGAACGCTTTACTCCCCGGAAAGGACAATAGCGCGTTCGTTCCCCACCATAGACACCTGCGGTCCAGAGTTTTGCAAATATCTCAGCAACGTTGTGGTTGTATAGGCAGTGAATTAAAGGTCAAACATTGCCATTTCGACTGCAGCGTCAGTTTAACTGGATTCAATGCCGATTTGTGTTCCTCAGATCTTTCTTGCTGACGGATGGTTGACCCCCTGAAAGGGTAGTCACTGTGTCAAATCTGGCCTGAAGTCCAAGTTTTGAAAATATCTCCGCCTTATAGTAAAGAATAGTCTCCATATTCATTGACCAGAAAAGCCATAGGATAACCGGTCGTGAAGACCATCGTTTGCTTGTGCCCTCTGTGATGTGGTCTAGAGGCAAAGGAGATTTGGAAGTGTGATTAGGGGATAGAGGCTTTTTATCAAACAATAGCGAAAGGGTATTCCCAAAAATGGATAAAATTTTTAACAAGATTAATCGGGACCACCAATAATGAAAGCCAAAAATTCAACTATGTTGGCCATCGTTTGATCGTCTATGGCTGTGGTTTGTTTGGAGTTTGGTGGCCGGTGCGAGTCTCACAGAGTGATCTGTGAAACCACTGCAGCTGCAAGAACAGCTGGTTAACTTTGGTTACGAACACGACCGCCCAGTGTAGATGGTAGTGCTAGGAGATATCTACATCCTCGTGATATCCACTCCACAGTTCTTTTCGTTCATCTGTCGTCTGTTCATTATATGACCTGCCATACTATATTCCGCTACCGATGTGTGTTCTCCTGCTCCTAGTTGATGAGAGAAACTTGAAAGATCAGAGTGTCACATTCCGGCTAGACATAGCATGTGCCGGCTATATTCCAGAAGACATCGTCAAGCGCTCTATGAGTGATGCGCACTATTCTTGACATGATTGAAGTCTTAACCCACTTCATTGCTGCTTAACAGACCGCTAGGAGGACCGTTGAGTCGAACAGGTGAGAGCGGATTTTCTGGTCTTTCTTGGATCGGGGACTTCTTTGACAGACCAAAATGCCTTCCAAGGTGCCCTGCTTCTTCTCCCCAATTCCTCCTTTATGTTCTTTTGCATGTTCGTTGAACGCCCAAGGCATACATACATGATGGTCTCTGCAATCATAGAGCTGTCCAGCTTGGCTTGATCTACTTCGTACTATGAGTTTTTCATTAACCTGGTCTTCCTTTATGAGGAGTTTGATCTTTTTCTCAATTCGTTAAGCTAGTTGATCATCGTCTGTGCTTTACTGGTACTTCTTGAGAAGGTGAAGATGTCGTCGGCTAAACGAAGTTTTGATAAGAATATTCCATCAATACATGCCTTTCTCATCCCAATTGCGTGGCTTCATTATCCACTGCAGTGAAGCACTAAATAGCTTTGGCGATGTTGCGTCGCCTTGTGGAACCTGTTTTCCCATAGGTTTGATAAGAGGTGGATAGAAAAGCTGTATTTTCGTAATGAAGTCCGACAACAGTCTGGCAGAGTTTTTATGTAGGACGGCTCTCCTCCTTGGTCGACGAGCGGTGATAGGATTGCATTCGTTTCGACACTATCAAACGCTTTTTCATAGTCGACAAAAGTTAGAACTAGGGACAGGTGGTATTCCTGAGAAACTTCGATGATCCTGGGAGCAGTTTGGATGTGGTCCATGCAGCAACATCCCTGTCGAAATCCTGCTTGCTCCACAGGTTGCGTAATTTTCATGAAGAGCTTGTAGAGTACACTCAACAAGCATATTGGACGATAGACGAGCTCACGGCTGAATCGAATCATCGGGCGAAGACGGCGGTGATCGGAATCAATATAGAAGGATGGGACTACCGATGTGTCAAGTAGGCACCACCTTCTTTCTCCTAATCCAAAATTTCCGGTCCTGTATTCGCTTTCGTTGGCCTTTCTTATGCTAGCGTTGAAGTCTTCGACAATAAATCTGTAGTACGCTTTATCACTGCAGATAACTTTTTTCAATTGATAATAGGACGTATCTAATTCATGCTTATCAGCTGCATGGATCGATGAGTAGCCATTAATGTGATCTTTTTATGACGCGTTGGTTGAAGACGGAGGACGGTCATGCAAGGGTAAAGGACCTCGTACCATTCAACAAGGGAGACAAGAGACGAGTGGACGATAAAGCTTACGCCACTAAAATTTCGTGACGGGACGTTTTCTGCACGGATGACAAGGATCCTGCTGTTTAATTGGCGTATGGCGGTTCTCTTTCTTTTATTTCTTGTAAGACCATGACATCGAATTCATTGCGATCTACGGAATCCAAGGAAAGCTTGAAGATCGGCGTCTAAGGAGAGTCTTCTGGTGACTATACGTGCAGAATAACAAACAGTCTTCACGGCGTGTCGTGTTTCTGTTTGTCAAATCTGGTTCCAGTGAGGTCCTTCGTAGCTCGAAATTTTTTGACCTCTCACTGATCGTTTCCACCACCTGACGTCATAGACAGGTGTTACCAGTGCGCGACAGTTTGGAAGATGACACATAGCTGGTTGCACAATTTGATCCCCCAGGACTCCTGACTAAACATTGCAAGAGCGTTTCCAGGTCTTCACCACGATCTGAATCCGAGGGAAGCGTCTTTTCGGCAACGATTCCTTCGTCCGGTCTTCCTACTAGATGGTTCAGGGACGACATTAAAGCTGAAAGCAAAAATAGAAGCAGAAACAGAAAAATGACCGATCACTTAAAGCCAATATAGAAGAATAATCTTACTAAATTCTCATTCTCAGCTCATAGCAAATTTCTCAAGTAATACTTTTTTTAAAATGATGCTGAGATATTTGTAAAACTCCAGACCGCAGGTGTCTGCGGTGGGGAACGAACGCGCTATTACTCTTTTTGGAGGCTAACGCGTTCACTACCACACCATGCGACTTCTTCCTTTCGCATGTCTCAGCTAGTTTATCGATCAGTGCCAAATGCAACGACCCATCAATGGCATTGATCTAGGGAGCCCAAATCGATAATGAACCTATTTAGGCTGTGACTGTAGTTATAATCAAAATTTTAACTTATTATTTCTGAGAGACAGGCGAAACGAAGAACCCTCATGGCGTGGTGGTGAACGCGTTAGCCCCCAGAAGAGGAAATAGCGTGTTCGTTCTCCACTGCAGAAACCTGCGGCCCGGAGTTTTGCAAATATTTCAGCATTATTAAAGTTAAATTTGTACACAATTACTAAAATATAACCAGAAGCACTAAAAAGCGTTCTCTTACCGCCATCGTGATCACCACGTCAACGTAAGGTCTCATTCAGCTTCTCATATCCGCGTCACTTACCATCAATGTACCGTCGATGACATGACGTAATGTGAAAGCTGATCATTGACGTCGTCATGTCGCCAATTTCAGCCACGGCTGATGACAATGTAAATGCTTTCAGAAGGGTGCGCTCGCCGATCGTGTTGATGTTTCTGGTCTACCAAAAAGTGCTGTTACGGTTTTCCTACAGTATTTGGTAGGACACGAAACAATCAGTGAAGAACTTTCGATCAAGGATGTGGCCACACTGATACATTTGGCTAGATTCTATACACTTGACGATCTACTGCAACAAATTAGTCAGGTACGTCGTAGCTGGTAGACGACCATTAATAAATAGCAAGTAATGGTTCTTATATATTTACTATCCTTTTGACTTTTTCCCGTATTCAATCAATTTTGTAATAAGAGCAGTCCTCTCTAGTTCTTTCAACTAGCAATCTGTCACTACATCTAATACTATCTTTTACCATACAAA
This sequence comes from Angiostrongylus costaricensis, assembly GCA_900624975.1. NCBI lineage: Eukaryota > Metazoa > Nematoda > Chromadorea > Rhabditida > Metastrongylidae > Angiostrongylus > Angiostrongylus costaricensis. The sequence continues at coordinate 15,217 of UYYA01000449.1, forward strand.
ATCGGATGCCTATTGTCTATTGTCAGATGTCCTTATTTAGTTTTAATAAATTTCTTGTGCTTCTTCTCTCACTCACTCACTCTCTTTCCATCTATATTTTTCTTCCTGTCTCTGTCCTCGTCTCCTCTCTTTCTCTGTGCGTTTTCTCCCTCTGTTTTTCTCATAGTGTTTCGATCTAGTCAAGACTGCTCCGTTTCATTGATCGCCGTTATTTCTAGTTTTAGGTTCAAATACGAAGTCCGCTGTGCTATTATTATCCTAATATTCTTCGGTTCCATAGATCTATAGATTATTCCCTTAATATGCAACTATTAATTATTAATCAAGTAGATTTCTGATAAGATAAATGGCCCTTTATCCTTTTACTGGAATCAATCGATATATTTCAGTGCTTGGTCCGAGTCAGTACATGTAATGAAAGAGCACTTTGTCTTTGCTATATTCTCGCATGTGCGTGCGACCTTCATATGAAGACGCAGATGGGTCTTCTGTCCGTCCTATTCGTTTCATTTGCTTTTTCCATTCCTTTCCATTGAATTCGAAATCGAATAACCCCAACGACTCGTAATGAAATGTTGAAAGTACAAAGATCTTGGCAATATGTCAGAGAAATGGTTCATAGGTGTCATGTCGAAGTATATGTAATACCATTGAATTCAATGCGGCGCCCATTTGATTGTGAACTAACAGTGGACATCCTGTATTAACTAAAGAACACATTTATAAGAATACATATTGATAGAAAACCAGTTGAGAAACAAGCGAAACGAAGGACCGGCATGGTGTGGTGGTGAACGCATTATCCCCCGGAAAAGGTAATAACGCGTTCGGTCCTCACCGCAGACACCTACGGTCAGGAGTTTTGCAAACATCTCAGCATCGTTGTGGTTGCATTTCGCACAATAGCCTGCCGTGGAAAATTGTAGTAGGCACTAAATAAAAAGTAAGATATTCTTTATCCTTTTTGGCTCATCTTGTTGTACTGTCTTGACCTTTTAGCAAATTTTGGTCACTTCTGCTTCTTTGTTCCAAAACTAGTGTGGTTAGGCATTTCTGCGATATATAGAGGCCCCGAATAGATTGATGTAGAGGATCGAATCAACAAACATATGGGGACAAGTGTAACAGTACCTCATTGCACCAAACTCTCTGTCCGCATAACTACTATTTGAAAAGTATTCACGATATTCTGGACACATTGCTGATATTCATAACTTTAAAAGGAGCAAAAAACGCCATCTTCGATTTTCTCCTATCAATTCCAATTTTACCTAGCAAAATCGATAGCGATCAAATTCGATGAGATGAAAGCTGTGTTGTGTGAGCACGTTGAGGAATCAGAAATCCTGTATCCGATCCTCGAAAGGTTCGTTGAATTAAACGCTTCCAAGGGACCGAATATGTCAGTAGTTTCGACTTTGCTTCAAACTCAATCAACTTTGTGCATTCTCCATTTGATAATGTTATTGTTATTTTTACATAGCATTGATCGATTATTATTTATATATATCGATTTGTTTTCTACTTATTTGATTGGTGTGCTTTCATATTTTATTGCTAAATTAAGGAAGAGGAATAGAATGAGCGGATTAGACAGAAAGTGAAAGTTTGCCCAAACTTAGTGCTGAAACCATGTTTGGTGCAGATACTCCTCACTATTGAACCAGAAAAAAACATTATTTAAGAAATTGAAAAATACCGTAAAGTAGTGAAAATGATTTGATCTGCTGCTTAACTGCCTATTCGGAATGCTTGGTCTATAGTATGCCACTGAAGTTCCATGCTGTGGGATGTCTAAGTACACAAATGTACACTGTCTAAGTACAGTTTTGCTGTAAAATGCACAATTGTTTAAATGTGAATAAATGTGTTTAAATGTGTTTAAATGTGAATTTATTTAAATGAAAACAACTTTATAAAGGCATTATTTTTAGTGTAATATATTCTAATGTTGTCAGCAGAAGCAATTAAACCAGTAACGAAACCAATAATGATAATGATAATAATAGCTAGTGGTTTTTAGATGCGACTTGATCATTAATGATGAGAAGGAGCTTATAATTTTCATCACCGATTGGACTTCACTACACAAATCGACAAGGTTCGTAATTTTTCCCTCGAGTGGTTATTTTTTTAAAAAGACTATTAGCACTATTTGAAACGTAGGCTAAATTACGTAACAATATTTTTCGACGCTAAGTAAAAACAGGGAGAGAGGTAGTATTGTGGGCATTGTACTAGTGATGCCGGTCATTACGAACACTATGTTGGTTATGTGCCCATTCACGCTCAACGAAACGAATATCTCCGAACGCTCCAGTTATGTCTATCTAGGTCGGGAAATCAGCATGTTGAACCTAGCTCCTATGCTGAGCAGAAGAAAGCGAGCGGCTTGAGGAGCTTTCAAGAGCAACGAGGATGTAGTGAAGACAACAAAGAACACCCGACTCCGTGTCCACCTTTTCGACTGAACGGTACTTGCTGCCCTAACGTATGCGACAGAAACCTGGTCGCTGCGTAAACAGGATGAAAAATCACTGAGCGTTATTGGACGCGCAGTCGAAAGGGCAATGCTAGGAGTATCCCATTTCACACATGTAAGGGAAGGGATCCGGAGCTCCGACCCGCGTCAACGACCAAAAATGAAAAATGCCGTTCTGTACAACGAATAGTTGAAGATAAGGTGGGCGGGACACGTAAAGCGTATGAATGACAACCGATGGACAAGAGCCGTTAGTGACTGGATTCCTCGAGATGTCAAACATACTGCAGGAAGACAACCGACCTGATGGTCAGAGTTCTTTACAAAGAGCCTTGAAGAAAGATATGATGCTCGCCGAGTCCCTAGAGCGAGCAGAACCCACTGGGCTACTCTTGCGCGCGACAGGGATAAATGGAAGATTTACAAGCGCCCGCTCGAGTCGCTCGACTATCAACGAGACACACGTGATACAGGTGATGTTGGTTCGATGCCGCTGCGGGCTCACTAAGTCTGTCATCTCTCTGGGGTCGGGAAATTACTATCAAACTTGTAGACTCATCCGGAAGCAGCTCACTCCTTGAAGCCCATGTGAAATCGCTCTAGCCAGACTCTCTTAAGGCTGCAGAGGACGGTTTCGGACAGCATTCTACGACATCCATGTGGAAAGAAAAACCTCAAGCACTTATGGTACAGACGCCCAAAAAGTTGGAAGACCTTCGTAGGTGATGGATGCGAGGAAATGAATCAAATATGAGAAGTGCTGAGATCCATACAGTAGATGTTGAGGCTGGCTAGTGTTAAATAAAAAGATTTAGAAAGCAATAAGTTTGGAATTTAAATCATTATTGCCGAATTGATTACTTTTTGGAGGTGCAGATTCGCACTATGGTTTGAAATGATAAATGAAAGACTTGGGAATGCAACCAATAAAAACCTTTAGAATAGTCATTTTAACAACATGGATGATCAACATTCAAGTCCACATAGTGTATATCGTTTCCTTTCTATTTTTTCTTTTTCTGAAAGACACCTTTACAGAGAACAATGTGCTCGCCTGTTGAATTGTACTAGAAAACTCTTGTTCTCAGCTTCCGATTTGAAATCGTTGAGTGTCCATGTTCGAGGAAATGCCACCGAGTCGGTGAGCAATGCTTTCCGAGAGAATCAATTTTAACGGAACATATTTACTACTTGACTGCGTAAAATCACTCACACAGTTAAAAAGTATAGTAAAAAAAACCATGAAAATGTTGAAATTAAGATGTGTACTACTTTCAGACCTTCCTAATCTGTTATGGTAAGGTGGAACTCCACGTAGGAACCTCTGCTGCATCTCGCATTGTTTCCATCCTCCTTTTGGTTCCTTTTTATCGAACTATGAAGAGGATTGGTGCCATAACTAACAACAACTATCATAATAGAATCTGAATGAAAGCTCCAAATGAGAGAATGACACTTTTGGAACACATTGACTTCCTATGGTGGTAGCCTGCCTCAGTGCTCTTTTACTTCCAACAATGTCCCCTCAATCCTCGCTGTCATCCAATCCATACAAAGCTTAGCTATAAATCATATCAGAAGCAAGTATTCTATATGCTTTTTCGAAATCACTCTTCGTCATTGTCAGCATTCATTTTTTGCTTTTCCCACTTTTTTTATTTTTCACAACTTAGATTGGAATTATGACGGCATTAATTCGTTTAATATTACGTGTAGGGAATCAGAACATTATGTAACAACAAGGTATTATATTGGGATGGAGCGCTCGGCGTCGATTGGTCCGCTGGGCTATCGTCATGCATTCGGCTACATTCGTAGCATCGTAGAGGAGATTGAATGCACATTTGGCCGACACAGTGACCTACGAATCTTTCCGATATAGCAATTTAATGTTTTTATTTTTTCAAACAACTCCCAGATACGAATTTGTCTATCCAGGAGGGATGGAGGGCTTGTTTAGCACAAAGGTGCAGGATGAATCAAATTATTGACCTCATCTGTATTGAACGGAACCTCTAGCCATTGCGCTAGACGTGAGCTTGAGCAAAATCTGTGAAAAGAAGAATCAAGTATGGCAATAAAACGGTAACTCTGGTAAAATATACCCTTCCGTCTATTTAATAACTCTGGAGAGGAAGCGATATGATCAATTAGCTGAAAGATCAGACAGGCAGCTGGTGTTCATCTTCAGATGAATACAGCATGGGAGACGTTCATAAACAACACCAGTACAAACGTCTGTTGGCATACTAAGCACATCATGGAGAAATGGCCACGTTGCGGAGTTCGCAGACACATGGGGGATTGTGGAGTTGCCAGTTGCCAGTACGTGCCATATTTTAATATAGTATGACACAAATTTTTATGTCCTCTCGTTTTCATGTGAGATATTTTTTGTTGTTGAATTACTATTTTCTATATATGAAGATTGTTATGGAATAAAAGAGCTCATTAACGCCTCGTTTTCTTTGTCAAATTATAAAGATGGAGGCTTTTCACCCATATAAACCACTATGCTAGTCTCGCTTGTGCTCGCTCGCGGTTGTATATGTCGCTGTCTTTAGAAAGTCGTCGGGAGGGGGTTGGAGAAATATTGACTGTCATTAAATAGAGGAACCAGCCTACACATTTCAGTATAACTCCAGCGAAAATTTTGTATTTTTAATGGAGGAGATGGTGTGAATTTTACTACAATTCTTATACGTTTAGGGATGGAAATTCATCTACGAAATCAAATAGAAATCAATCAAAACGTGTTAGATTCTTGCTTCCCGCTGATGATATCGTCGTTACTGAAGAGCGCAGAAGAACTGCACCAACGGAACGAAATCGCTGTAATGTGAAGAACAGCGCCGGACCACCACCGCAGTCCGCCTCGTCTCCCCAGGTGGCGAAAAATGCATTTGTCCGTAGCTTACTCAAGTTAAGCCAGAAATTTACGCGGAAGTCCACAAATTGAATAAAGTTCACTTCCGTCATATGACCAATAGTAGTACGTTTTTAAGCGTAGAATTTTCTTTCCATTTTTTCTCTTTTTGGAGAAATGAAACCCATACAACTTTTGTGGTATTCGGCTAAGATTCTTGTTTGTTGAATGTAAATAAATATGGGTAAATTACTGAGTCTAGAGGCCACTAGATGAGAGCGATAACATGAAAAGAGAGCATTTTCTCGAAAATCTTCCAATTTCGCGCTTGGTCATGATGTTGGTTCATTCGTAACTGGCTTTAGGAATAGAAATGTTGTACGCTGCAGCGTGACAAGTTCTTGCTGGGAGCAAACCACCACCGATATCCATCAAAGCTCGACGCCCAGGAATGCTCTTAGTCATTAGTCACGGCAATGCATTTGACTACTCACTGTGGGCAGGGATCGAGCAATTGAGCACAAAAGCAACAGTAAGGGATAAAATTGCTCTGTGAATTAACAACGTTACCCTCCAGTCCAATTATGGTTGAGTGTTTGCACTCGATCGATCTCCATTTTCTCATGTCTATATTAACAAGACCTCGTGTGCTTTAGCCATTTGAGAAAATTCGTCAAATTTCTCTCAATCACTTGAAGTTCTAATATATCTTAAGAAAATGAAAACTGACTAACAAATGGAAGTTTTCGCCCTGTGAAATAAACCATGAGGTATCAAAAGGGAATGCAATGAAAAATTATAAGTGAAAAGAATAAAAGAAGCTGACCAGCAAAGTGATTTTGCATCAGCAACAATAATGCTGTCCCGTCCAAATTATTTACTTGTATTGAAGGATTCTTTATGCAAGTAACTATGAACTTAGTTGGATGTTTTTCTTCTTGTCTCTGGACTTTCTTCAAAAGGTCATCCCACTAAGGAAGTCCATCGTTTTGCACCAGGAACCAAACCCGACTATATTTGTTCTCATTGACATCTTTTCCAAATTCCTTACTGATAAGCTAAGGCAATTTCGCTAGAAATTGTTTGCTGTTAATGACGTTTCGGTGACCATCATCAGAGACACATCAGGTTCACAATGATACCTATCGAAGTCAAATCGGTCACTGTAACCAACAGCAAATGAGTCCTGTAGAGGTGACATCGGCCCGTAAGTACTGAATGATAGTCGTGAAGCGTGTTATCGTAGACGAAGGAGCATTGGCGTATGCTGGTGACGCGGCAACTTTTCATCGTGCCAATCCAGCGAGCTAGATGGGCAGCGTTCGAGAATGTCTAAATATATCGTGTTACAAATTCGTCATCAAATCCACGGCATGTTAGCTGTAAATCAAATTATTGCGTGTCCTCGTTTAAGCTGAAGTCTTTGGACGTACAACGACGGACCATTGCCATTACTCTTCTGAATAAATTTATTCGTTAAGAGCATCTGGGATTCTATCCGTGTGAAAAACCCCCAGTTGCACCGTTTCAACTTCCAAGTCGTTGTAGAGCTAATTTTTTTTGATGAAATCAGTAGAGATGATGAGATACTCGTTCGATTATTGGTCATTCTGTGTATTTTAGGATTCACGTACAGGAGTCCATCCAACATTTCAGTCAAAGCAGAAGTTACCGTGCATTTTCTGCCCATTCCTTTCTCATAGGAGGGATTACGATGTGAAACACAGCCACAGCAATGACGAGATATGAGCAAAACTCGGAACCTCAGCTGGCCTTTGAACCGTAGATTACCCTTGCCGGGGGTTTACGTGTTACCTATCACGCCAGCCAAAACCTTTCCTTGTCTTTTCCTCAGCCTTGTTTTTACTTTAAAAACAGAATAACTGAAAAATAAAAGTTAGAATAGTTCGATTTTGACTGGAGTTCCAACTCGACTAGGTTCAGCGCCAAATTTCGCTGCGCAGAAAATTAACGGTGGTGGATGATTGTTGATGGCGCTGATAGCATAGAAACATGGCAGAGAGAAAGGACCATGCAAAAGCTTCGATTGGTACGTGAGCCACTGGTAGGGGTAATTGCAGGTTCAAAGCCTAACCAAGATTCCGAGTCTACTCATATGTCAGCATCCTCATCGCTATAAGTCATGCTGCTGTCTGATTAAAAAATCAAATTAAGATCTGATTGCATTTGTTTGACATGTGTGCCAAGCATTTTAAAAACATAGATATGTAGAAGATTGGTACCACTCTGTCTTTCCAAAGAAAACTAATTCCAGAATATCTTTGCACTATCCAAATTTCACTCGTTATGAGTATACGGTGGGCAGTATTAAGAATATGAAGTGATCGAAATTGTCTTAAAAAACATCGAGTAATAAGCCTTACTAGTCACGAAAGCGACACATCGAGTTTTTCCACTTCATATGAGGGCTAATTATTCGGCAGTAAATGTTCTCAGTAAAACTGCAAACTTTACAATGAACTCGAAGACATTAAAAGCTGACAATCAACCAGGTTTATAGTTGTTTCGTTTATAGAGTTGAACCAGAGCGGTTTTGCCTTTTTTTCTCTGACTTTGTTCTTCACGACACTAACCGAAATTAAGGCACTTATAGCACAGTGGTTGGAGGAGCCTAACCATGAAGATGTAGTCGTCGGCTCGATTCTGAGCTAAAGCGAACTAAACCTTCCATTACTTTTCGGCCGCAAAATTGTTCATACCTGTCTGGAATGGTAAAAACATTGAATTGATACATCGCTGAGCATCGGAATGTCCACCTATAGGCAGTATGTGCATTCAATCACCTCGACGTTGGCGAATGGAGATGAAGCCATGGCGCATCTCTATGCACTAGATCAACGCCAAACGTCTTATTGCTTATTCTTAAATAATATTACATACTATTATTATTTGCGTTGCCGCTTCTTATCAGTAGATGACTAGAAAATGTCACTGGTTTGATTTCCACCTTGCTGATCAAGCTCTGTGCTCCACTGTCCATGTTAATAATAATTTTGCTTGAAACGAATAAAACAATGATTTACTTAACGTTTCACTCTTACAACAAATTAGAAAGACAAAATAGTACCTTCTGTGCATGTCCTAAGAGTTGATAAATGAAGCAAAACGCTTTGTCGCATCTCAATTACATGGGTCGACAACACGAGAATTAACCCGCATCATGCCACATATCCTTCCTTATTTCGTTGTTTTTCACATTTTTTTCCATCGTTGTCATTCTTTTTTCATCATTCTCCTTTACTACCTGGTGATCTCCTCTTAAATTGTTAGTCTGTCTGTGATCTTTTCCCAACTCTTTTCTTCATTATTATCACGTTCTTGTTTTTGTTCTTCATATTTATAATCTGTTTACTCGTCATAGTCCTCCTGTTCTTCTTCCACTTCACCTCCTAGCTTTGATTACTCTATTATTAGAGTACTAGCTAGGTAAGAATTCGCATCATTTCTTTATGTGAACCACCAAAAATGATTTCTATGCGGATATCCGCTTCACTGAACATTCTTTTCTGGAATCATGACCTTTCGACAGCGATTTTTTTGTCGGTTTCCTGAGTTTGCAACTAACGTTTCAGGATTTGCCTCTCTATGGTCCTTTATCATGTACACATACATACATACACAGAAATACACATACATCGACACGTATGTACGTTTGCATAATATACACATAGATACACATTACGCACATGCATATACACGTACATAGTATGTACATTCTCAATCTGCGTATGCAAATACATTTACATATACATATACACATACATACCGAATATACACCGTTGATACACACTGTAAATGTACATAAATGCATCTATATATGTATATATATATATATGTACTTTACATACATGTAGACCATACATATACATATGGGCTGTACATATGCATATACATATACACATACACACACTCTTCGTATGCATCATTCATATACATACACACTGCACACGTACATATGGATGATAAATATACATATAAACGATACATATATATACACATACATACATATACATATACATATGCCTGTACATCAACATTTCGATATAGATTTACATACATTAATTGCTGCACTAATGGCAATAGTGGCTAATCGAATTCAATGCTCGTTTATCTCGTCTTCAGCTGGCATTCCTATGTTCTATTAGGGATTTCAGTGTTTTTATAATGGAGGCTTTTTATAGTTTAATAAAGTGCGATCTAACATGCTTCTCTCACCAATCATTATTAATTTCAACTGCTTAGTTAGTTTCGGATCTATTCAAAATTCTCCTATACAGATTGTTCTCTCGATAGCCGTTTTGTACGGAATACTTCCACTTTTTTCGTATTTCATCTTTCATCCTCCCAACGGTTTACCGCCTTATCGTGGCTGAAAGGTGTTCCTAGGTGTCGGACTGCGATGTACAGCGGGGGATTCGTCCACCGGCAGGATCTCCCAAGCTGAGAAGGAGTCCGGCGTTTCCATCAGGAATCCTATTAGGAGCAAGCCAATACTAGAATTCACCAATGCTTTAGGATCAAAGTCGCATGGTGGCAAATCTCCCTCTGATCCACAAGGGCTGCGACTGCCTGTCACGGTGACGGCCTGGTGCAGACTTGACCAGGCCGTGCTCGGAATTCCAGGGAGCCACAATGGCTTAACCTCCGAAAAATGGTGATTATGCTGGGGCCCGCACAATTAGTGAGGACGGGCCGTTCAAGTGTCAAGTAAGTAAGTTTCATCTTTAGCGTAGTTTTATGACAGGAGATGACTTCTTAACATTTGTTTTACCTCTTCGTTTATTTTGTCGCCTACATACACCTGCGGTCCGGAGTTTTGCAAATATCTCCGCATTACATACGAGTTGGGATCTTAGTTCTTTCCGAGTGCGATGAGAGTTTTTCCACTTTTTTGTTGGATGGTTTAACTAAAACCGTTAGTACCTGAATAATCTGCTTCCGAGTGCTGCAGTGCTAGAAGTGAAAAAGAGCTACCGTCCTCCGACACATGAATTTGGGTCCTCATGCTGCAACTCTCTGCCGTATTGCTAGATACTTCAAAGGATTTTGTTCGCAGTGGTAAAGTTTCAGAAAGTTTATGAACACCTTTCGGATCTTTAAATACTTGTGTTCTCTCTCTGTTTTTGTGATGAGCAAACACGAGGCTTATGCTAAACCATTTGTTTTTTATTTCATTTATTTTTTTATATTTGATCCGTCTTCACTCTGTTGTGCGGATCCCAGCACTTCTCACATCCAATTCGCTTCCTCACAAACATCGTCCATAAAGACTTCCAAACTTTTTACGTGTGGCTTCGGCTACTGCTTGAGGATTTTTATTTCATTTTGAATGTCATAGAATGCTGGTCGAGCAATTCTCCTTGGAGCCCTGAGATAGCCGGGCTGGAGCGTTACAAATTGCATAGCAGAGAATGATTTTATCCCGGACAGATCCGGTACCAATTTCCCGACTCCGGATGGATGAGGGGCTTGATTGGCCCAGGGCCGAATCGAACTAGCACCGTGCTGGTGATAACGGACATCACTACCACTGTGATACCCGCTGTTACAGCATTTATCACCACACAAGTAGCTGGACATTCAATCTACTCAGCCAAACATTTTCATAACTTCAGCCGATGCGACTTAACATGCAGATTTCTATTTACTTACATTATCTTTCACTGACTGGAACAAAGAGCAAGTAAATAATGGAAAAGTGAGAAAGAACATGAGTTGATGAGAGCATTGATAGTCTACGCTGGCATACCGCTACTACTTTTCCGAAACCTTTGCTTTGGGATCGATAGCGCTTTTCTCTTGTCTCATTTCCGCCCGACGGCCTCGTTGATGTGTTATTGTGGTCGTGACAACGACACAGCGTTGCCAATTCGGTTTCGTGCTCATCATGGAAGGAGCAATTCTGTTTTTCCGGTAGTGAGAGTGTCGTCGGTCAATCGGCACATATATGCTTTTTCATGCATGAAAAACTGTTGTTATGTTCGAGTCTAATTGTTCCGATTATGAGCAATGTGGAACAATGCACAGGCCATAACCACTAACACGACTCTCCTCCCTTCCATTAGTGACTAAATCGCCTTTACGTCAATCAGTCAAGCAAGTGGACAGACATTACTTTTGCTACATTGGTTGTTGTAGTTCAAGTAAGCAAGTTCATTGCCTGGTCAATTAACTCGTCCACGGCGATCATCATGGTACAAGTTACCTTGTGCTCTTTTGATTTCGAGATGCTTACCCACTGCAAAGTATGCGGGAAAAATTCTTTGCTAATTTCTATAGGAACGGAATGATTGGGAATGAAAGAAAGCACTAGCAAAAAGAACTTCCTACAAAAACAGACTTTTTTCATACTTATATTTTGGGTTTTCGAAGTTCATTTTTTTGTAGAAGGAACTAAACTAGGTGAATAAGATAAAAATTAAAGCCATGTTTTCACATAAAAATGCTTTTTGCAGAAGCCCAATTGTGAACAGAACTTGAGGTTCAAATAATTTTGGTGCTGACATTCAAAATATGCCAACGAAAAAATATCGACTTTGAAAAGTGTGCAATCCCTCGAGAAATTTAGAGAACGATACCTTAGCCTATTTTGTGCAACACCATTAATCAGTGCTTGACTCATACGCCTCCATTCGTCCTTGTCACTTGCAAGAGCTTCCCTCCTCTACGCTGATTGAGATCCGATCGCTCGAGGTACACTAGAATCATAACATTTTAGTTTTTTCACTTAGAAATTTGGAGCACTCGTCTCCTAGTGCGGGTCCCAACACTTATTTCCATCGTTTCGTTCTCTTACAACCTTCGTCATCCGCGTCAGTGATCGCGCTCGGATGTACGTGCTGGCTTCGGCTGCAACTTGAGACTCTGTTATCTTCTCTCGTTAACACATCGCATAACAACTGAGCGCAGAAACCTTATATATACGTGCCTGTGTTCTCAGCTCCTCACCACATCCAGTTGTCGGCGCTTGTGAATCTGAATAAAGTTTGCTGCATTGTAACTCAGTCTCTTCCAGAGCGACAAGAATAATTACGATTAGTAGACCAACCCCTCAAAGATTTAACAAGCCGAATTCACACTTTAGTATAATATTCTTATTTTAGCAGTTTTTGGCGAGTAGATAGCTATTAAGCTCTCATGAGGGCTGCAGAAAGCCTCTAGTCTTCTACCAGATTCTTCCCCTTACATGATGAAATAGGCATCAGCAATAGTAGAGAGAAGAAATTCGTCCAGTGAATTTTATCACGTCTCAGACGGTGTGCACAGTTGTTTTATCAAAAAATTAACTTCTATGGTTTAATGTCTCCCATATGGTGACGTGTCAATCAACTTTTGTTACCTGGCGTGGTCCTCAACTGGTTCGAGTTCCTCACACGTTCCTGTGTCGTGGATTAATATGTTAAACCTCGAAATACTAAACTTACAAAAAAGTATTAAAATCACTGGCTGATGTTTTTTGGAAGTAAAAAAATAATCTCTGGTAACTTTCATAACATTTTCAGTAGTTGATTTCTAAAGTTTTCATGCTTAACCTATCCACATGTCGATGAAATTTTTTTTGTTTGTTAAAAGCGTTGAGCTTACACGAGGTGTTTTATTATTACATAACTTTTATTCGACTAACGTTTCTACGTCTTCGTTTTCATCAAAGCCGACGATCCAAGTCGATCGTCAACAGTTGTTCGACTTCTCAATGTGATGTCTTCGTCTTCGTATCGAGTCGAATCACGTCAGTGGAGCATCCTTCGAATAAAGCATGCTAACTAAAGCTGTACCATACGGGAAGTTTGCTATTGGTAGCAGTGATCGTTCGTTCGTAACAACTTGTTTCTTCCGTACGATCCACCCTACAAAAGTTGGTATCGTTATCAGCTAGCATAATAAAAGGATAAAGCTCTCGGCGTTGATCAATCTCTGATGGGGTGCACCATCCATTCGACTTCATTAAGCATCGTTTGGAGGTGATTGAATGCATATCTGGCCTTTGCAATGACTCGCGGTGGCCTACTGATGTATCGAGCCAATGGTGCTAACCTCCCAGACAAGTCTGATACCAATTCACCGACCTCGGAGGGATGGAAGGCTTGGTGGGCATGGGGGCTGGGACCAATTCGCCGTGTGTGTTGCAGGGCGGCTCCGACCGCTGCGCTACACGCGCCATTCACCTAGCATGGAGCACAGTAATATATCAAAAACCGACTTTCCTTTAACCTCGGTATGACAAACTGTATACAGAGGTTAAACAAAAGTCGGTTTTTGAAATTTTTTATTTTATGATTTTTATAAAAATGACAGTCGAGTTTAAGATTAATGTTTAAAAAAAGGTTCGCATGAGAGCAAATGCTTTTATTGCGTTTTAAAATTAGTTCTTCTACTTCTCGTTAGTGCAGCTTTTTTTCTTCCTTCATTTACATTCCATAGAGTTCTTTTTAATTTTTTCGGATATACTTGTCTTTTATTTTCTCTCTGCATATCTTCCTTTCTATCTCTTTCACTTTCCCCCTTTCCAGCCCGCCATTTCTTTCTTTCTCTCTCTCTCTATCTATCTCTTCGTTTTTTAAATTTAGGTGAGTTTTTCGATCATACCGTAAATGTTACCACATAGAATTAAGCTATTTGGTGTATATCATTTAGCCGTCCGCCTCAGCTCGCTCACTTGGTGTTTAGTTTTGATAACCTCAATGCAACATTTGAGAATGATGGAATGAATTGGTAAATGAATGAGTGAATGAATGAATGGAATGAATGAATGAATGAATGGAGGAATGATATAAGAGGAAATCGACATTGTGTTCAACACTTAACTTTCCATGACCGATGAAATCCAATATCTACAACGAGCATGTTCTTGTTCTGTTTGTTTGCCTTTCACGTACCTCTCAACCACCTGCTGATTCCCTTACGGAACAACTTTGGCGATATCACGGTGGAGTTCAGTGGTCTCACAGGAGCTCCCTGCACGAATTCCTTATCTCTCATAATTCTTGTCTAAGTTTTCTAGTGGCTATTTAGTATAACGCAAGTAATGACGCATTGTTATATACATGATATTGGTTCGATCCCTTCTCAACTCGCTTGTACTCCTCATTCCGTAGAAATTGCCAATCTGCTAGCATCGATAATAAATCTTGTCGCCTTTGGACAGGCCTCCGAAAAGCCATTTATATTGAAAGGGTTTACGTTAGCACTTCATAAGTAACTCTAGAAGCGAAAATAGCAGATGGAGAAAAAACTGGCTACATATTTCATGACGCACGCGATCTGTTATTTTTCGAATTTCTTTGTTATTTACGTCGGCTTTCTAAATAGATCTAAATAGACCTTTGTGATGGTGTTCTAAACTGTAGTTTCCCATTTACTTAGTTAAATTTCAAACAGTTGCTTTTTTTCTATCTACTGATATTAACTGTACATCTCCAAAAACCATGGAATGACTTGAACGAGCCTGTCACCCCTTCCCAAAACACTCCACGTCTCCTCAATAGGCTGCACTTTTTCGAGAGGTACGGCCACTATCACGTTTTTGAGTGAGGCTTCTATTTTTAATGTCTTTGGCGAGAACATATCCATGATGTAGATACACTCCTGGTCTGATTTTTGGATTTAAACCAATGTTGATTTAGATGATCCTTTACGGTTTGAACTCCTGGCCAGCAGAATACAAGCAGTTCGACACCTAGGAACACTTCTTCGTGCAATCAAACGAACAGAGGATAAATCATTAAGAGAATAGCTCCAGCGAACTGAACACAAATCCCTTGCGCGAAGGAAATGGCTGTGCGAGCACTTTTTAGAATATAGCTGATGGTAATTTCAAAGAATTCCGACAACTCTTATTATATCAACGACAACGGTCTGTCTATGGACTTTGTAACTACGTTTCACTTTCATTATAGGCTATTTGCTGACATATCGTCGTCATTTAACTACCTCGTATCTTGTAATTAAATCGTAGTCAGAGTCGTTTATACCAAAGTTCCTACTAGTCAAATCTACTGGTTATAAGACACCTATTTCAGTTTTTAAACAAAGAATAAATATAAAACAATTAAGTTATCTTATTCATGGCACTTATTTTGTTTTGTGATTAACGTTTCTCTCCATGTATGGAATACATATCGATCGGTTCGACCTCACCGTATAGATGATTTCTTTCTTGAAACGCTAGCTCTTTATTTGGGCAGGTTTTTCTATGATTTCCGCCGATTCCTTGTAATGGACTACATTCAATGTGGCTAAAATGTGTTTTTGCTGCTGAATGTTTGTTTGTTCTTTAAGTTTTGTCGGATGTTTAGCTGACTTCCATTAAGTTACAGCATCATCTGCTCAATAGCTGGAATTCCCACTTTGTCGACAACAACAGCGAGAAAAGTATTTGCTATGTCGCTAGTGTAGATTATCTATGAGATTGGACCACGTCTCTTACGGAATCACTTTTCACATTCCCATTCTCTTTCCACATTTTTTTCCGAGCACGATACGAAATCGTGGTTCTGAAGAAAAAAGGGGACGAATTCTCACGCTGTGGATCACTAATTCCAACTATTTAGTCGACCTTCAACAGCAATTTCTTCAAAGCGTTGTATTTTACTATGACTGTCTACAAAAGATAAACGGTTAATCAATCCTTGAAGGATGTGTCGTGCATTCGACTCTGCTGATAGAATCTTAGAGGTGATTGAATAATGTTTACCCTCTTCAGTAACTTATGGTAGTCCACCAATTTATCAAATGAGTCAATGTTTTTTATGTTCCTGTTATAAACTTGTCCATCCCAGAAAGATGGACGACTTGGTTTGTTTAGGGGACAGGATCGAAAAACGACAGATCCTGGTGTATTGCTGCACACATCGCCTCTAATCATCGTGAAACCAACAACTGGTATTGTTATATCATTAGGGTTGAATGGCGTGGTGAGGGCAGAAAGTACAGTTGTTACAGATGCCGTGTAATAACACATCCGTGTTCGTCGGTTAGACTCGGGACGAGATCAACTAAGTCTTCTATCCCTCCATCTTCAACAGACTGTTAGCAGATTTTTCTGCAAAAACAGCTTCCGATCCATAAAGGTCGGTTGTTCGTGATAAAGACCTGGGAACATACTAATACGGACACCCAAAGGTCTCAAGGATAAACAACATGACATACATTCGACGACATTCATGGCGAAGCCAGTGTCCTCATTTAATAGTCGAACATGCAAAAGCAAATGAAAACTTTCGTAGATTAGACATACAAGACAATGTACGCAATGAAAGATGTACTGCGTTATGCATAATACGTGAAGTCAGGTCACACTATTAAAGAAGTGATCATAATTGCCGCTTATCATTCGTTGGTATTGTTACCATTACTACCCTTATGATTATTATTACTTTTACAATTATTAATATTACAGGTTAGAAGCTGGTCTGGGGTGTCGAGCTTCGCAAATATCTCAGCATTCACAATAGTGCTGAGATATTTCCAAAACTCTGGACCGCAGGTGTCTGCGGTGGGGAACGAACGCGTTATTGTCCTTTCCGGGGAGTAACGGAAACACACCATTCACCACCACGCCACTTGGGGCTTTCGTTTCGCCTGTCTCTCAGCTAGTTTTATCGATTAGTGCCATCAGCAATCATCCGTCAGCGGGTTTGATCTAGGGAGCTCAAATCGGCATTGAACCCAGTTAAGCTGAGGGTGCAGCTCAAATCACAATGTTAACTTCTCATTTGCTTCCTATTACAATTTTCTGTGGTAGGTATTGTGCATAATACTTTTTTTAGCTATTTAAAAGCATTTTTTAGCTTTTACTCTGCCATAAAAATTGTAGTAGGCGGCAAATAAAAGGTTAATATTATCATAGCATCATTGTACTTACGTTTCACGTAATACTCTGCCATTAAAAAATGGTGGGCAGTAGGTAAAAAGTTAAACATCATTACTATTATAGCTACTGATATCCGTCCTCTTTCCTAGTGGTTTAGTGCCACATTCGTAGGTGGAGGCATCGAGCTGCGATGGACAGACAGCAAGGTTAATCGGACTGACAACGAGTTCCAAATTTCAATCCAGGCGCTTAGCGTTCCAAAGAATTAGGAGTGTCAGGATTACGATACTTCTTCATTTCTTGGGCTGGGTAATAAAATTAGACTAGTTCAACTTACTGAGTATTTACCGATTGTAAGCAATACATATCACTAGAACAACCTAACATCAGTAGAACAAACAAAATGTAAATGATTTCCACTTTAATAATGTGGGGCTATGTTTTGATTTGTTAGAGTCGTCAAACAAACTCCCAATCACTACATCGTTGAAGGTGTTCATCAGAAAAAAAAAAGTGAAAAAGAAGGACGGGAAAGCTTTGTTGAAGAATCAGCAAGAAAATATGATTCTCTTCCATCTAGAAAGCGCTGTTGCTCTGCGGAAAGATTATTTTTCGTCCAATTGTTGCTTCTTGCAAGAAATTCAGCGATATGAATTTCACACGATGACCGTTCGTAGAGGTTTTTTTGGATTGAAGCTGTGCGCTTTCTATCAAAGAGTTCTCTTTGAGCGCATAAATATTTTTTGTTCCTATTTTTTATTTCTTAAGGACTTCTTGTCGATAAAGCTCTCACTACCTGGAATTAATTTCCGGTACCGATTATCATTCATGTGTTAATAATAAGTTCATTCAATTTTGCCTAGTTTCTGACGATAATTCTACGAAAAATCTCTACGATTTCTTGGAAACGTTGGAAGCAGGTTTGATGTGACTTGAAAAACTGAAGCAACACGATTTCTTGGTGCATCCAATTTCCTAAATGCATGATCTTTTTTTATTTATTAGTGAAATAAGGTGATGGGGTGATCGAAAAGCTGAAAGCAATTCAAACTGCACACTTGGCATTCAGCTGGTGCTTTTTTCGATTTTCAATCAATTTTAAGCTTTCACTTTCACAAAGCATTCATATAACAATTCTCTGTATTCATTTTCAGCAAGAACGAGGTGTTACTTTATTCATTGTGACGGAAAAGCTGACGTTTCGGCTGATTTTGCCTTCATCAGAGCTTAGAAAGGTCAAGATGACTGCAATCTACCCAATCAAACACCTCCAAACTTGTTCATACGCCACTGCTTACAACAGTACGGTGCGGAGAAGGTATTATTTTTTAACGCGACTGAAAGCTAGGTTTTGGATTTTTCTGTTTTAGTTATGGAGGGGTATGGCTAGGTGGATTGCAGTCAACGAGATCTTTCTCGGCTATGTAGAAGGCGAAATCCGCCGAGATGTCAGCTTTGCCGTGATAAATAATGAGGTAACACCTAGTGTTCGCTAACGAGAATATAGAGAATTATTCGAACAATGCCGAAGTTTATAGAAAGTCGGTCGTGGGAATTCATACAACATTAAAAAAACTGTTAGTGAAAGAAATAACGCCGTAAGTAAATAAGCTTGAGTGGAAGCCCTTATTTACCGATAACGGCAGAGTACTGCGGCATACTGTTAACTTCAGAAAAAATCGTGAAGATTTCATGAGTGCTGCTCAGTGCAATTGTAAGCTCGACACGATCGATTTGCAAGTGAACATAATGTGGACGGTTTCTCAGCTAATAAGCGCCAGGAAAAATGAACGATGGCCGGGTATGCCCTATAACGGTTTCATGGGTGTTTACATCTGTGTGGTGAAAGTATTTTCCTCAGAGATTTGCTCATATAGAATGTAAGCTAACGGCGTGTAGACATCTAGTAACATTACCGAGACGAACAGAGAATGGTCCGCTGGACTTATCACTGCATCCAATGTTAATAAACAAATAGAGATTTGCTGGTGCAAAGATAATATTCTTCTAAGATATCCCAAGATAAGAACACTATTTTAGTATAATTTTTTTAAAACTGGGGAAATCCTACGGAATACCTAGATAATAATTAACGGTGGTGACGAAAGCAGATGTTAATGGTACTCAGTGGAGAGATTTTTAAAACACTTGATTTAACCACAACGTTGCTGAGATATTTGCAAAACTCTGGACCGCAGGTGTCTATGGTGGGGAACGAACGCGCTATTGTCCTTTCCGGGAAGTAAAGCGTTCACCACCACACCATGCGGGTCCTTCGTTTCGCCTCTCTCTCGGCTAATTCTATCGATCTTTTGCCGCAGCAATCACCCGTCAGCGGGATTGATCTGGGGCGCCCAAATCGGCATAGGACCAGCATGGTGTGGTGGTGAACGTGTTACTCCCCGGAAAGGACAATAACGCGTTCGTTCCCCACCATAGACACCTGCGGTCCAGAGTTTTGCAAATATCTCAGCAACGTTGTGGTTGTATTTCGCTTAGTACCCTGCCGCGAAATTATAGTAGGCAGAAAATAAAAAGGTATAACACTTGATTTAGTTGCCAGGATCGACTTTCTATTAACCTCAGCATTGGAATATGAATGTGTCGTTTTCTTGTTCAGCAATTGCAATTCCAATGAGGAAGTTTAGAACAGCTGATTATACTCCACGAAAAGTCACGAAAAAAGCGGCTCCGAAGAAGGCGGTACTGCCGAAACGTCAGCTAGCGTTGTATTGTATTGTGTTTCTCTGTGGAAGAAAATGTATGCTATTTAAAAACCTTGCGGTTGCTGAACAAGAGAACGACACACTTAATTTACCTATTGAAGGCAATTAAATTTTAATGAGCGCATCAGCTTTCAAACTTGTCATCGTCATAAGGGAATGTAGATTTATCTCTCAACGGTTTGTTACCTCAGTATGGTGAAGTAGCGGTTCTGGATTACAGATTATGATAAACAGCGAGTGATTGTTCTTTTAATAATAGACTCTCCAAGTTACAATTGGAACACTAAAGTAAAAGTAAACTTTGTTATAAATTGCTACCGCATTTAAAGAAATCTGCTCTTGAGGCAGACTCTGCCATTCGACTCACTATGTCAAGCGACTGAGAGTGGTGAGGATCCGAAAATGTCATAGCACGTCTATCTTAGAATTCCAGGAAACTCACAATTCAGTTATAACATTGAGGAGGCAAAACAACAGATCGTCAGACTGTAACCGGGACCAAACACGAATAATACCACCTCAATGGATTACGTTTGCGCGACAATAAGCCGAATGCTAATAATGTCATGGCACTTTATCAGGATGCAGCGGGAATGTTGATATCCAATATTGGGTGCTTCACAAATAAGTGAGTATTTTGAAAAATTTGTTGTTTTTAATGTAATTCTTACCAATAGAATATTCACCGTACCTTGTAATATTATATATCACTAGAACGCTGATTTTATACTATTTCTAACTATGTCTTTATATTGCGTCAAAATTAATTTCTTTAACCAATTTTGAGCGCTGCAAGCTCAAATGTCAAAGACGATTTTTCGTCGAATGTTTTTTGGATATAAGTTCAAACCCGGTCATAATGCATCAAAGGCGGGTTGAAACATTAATGAAGTTTGGGGTGAAGTAATGTTGGTGACGCAACAGTGTGGCCGTAGTTCTGGAAATTCCGATGTGCTGATTTCGACCTCGAAGGTAGGGAAGGCAGCGGACGTCCGAATGAACTTGACGAACGACGACGAATTGATGGCATTAGTGGAAGGAAACACACGAACGGCTGTTCGAGAGCTTGCAAAACAGCTTGGCGTAAACACAGAAACCATTTCCAGTCACTTGAATGGCATAGGAAAAACAAAAACACTTCACAAGTGGGTGCAGTATAAACTAAACGATAGTCAAAAAATCGACGTTTTGAAATGTCGTCTGCTCTTATTCTACTAAACAAAAAGGGCTTTTTTCTTATCGAATTGTGACGTGCGACGAGAAGTGGATCCTGTACGACATCCGGCGGCCACGTTCAGCTCAATCACTGGATTCCCATCAGACTCCACAGCACTTCCCAAAGCCGAAATTGCACCAAAAAGGGTTATGGCACCTGTTTGGTGGCCTGCAGCTGGGCTGATTCATCATAGGTTTTTGAATCCGGACGAAACCATTACGGCAGAGAAGTATAGCCAAAAAATCGATGCAATGCACCGTAAGATCCAATAACAACGACCGGCATTAGTCAACAGGAAAGGACCAATCCTTCTCTATGACAACGCCCGGGCTCACATTGCGAAACCAGCACTACAGAAGTTGAACGAGTTGGTCTACGAAACTTTGCCTTATTCGCCGTATTTACCAGACCTGTCGCCTACAGACTATCACTTCTGCAAGCACCTTAACAAGTTCCTACTCGAGAAATACTTCACCAACCACGACAATGCAAAAATGCCTTCAACGAATTCATCGCTTCCAGAACTCTAGAATTTTATGCAACTGAAACAAGCACACTTATATCTTGTTGATCAAAAAGTGTAGGCTTTTATTTTGATTAACAAAGACTTGTTTGAAACAAGTTATGACAATTTTAACTTATGATTTACTGCCTACTCTTTTCAACGGCAGGGTATACATTACGAAATATAACTTCAATGATGCGGAGATATTTGCAAAACTCCGGATTGCAGGTGTATGCGGTGGGCAACGAACGCACTATTGTCCTTTCCGGAGAGTAGCGCGTTCACCACCACACCACGCAGGTCCTTCGTTTCGCCTGTCTCTCAGCTAGTTCTATCGAACTTTTTGCCATCAGCAATCACCCGTCAACGGGATTGATCTGGGAGGCCCAAATCGGCAACGAACCCAGTTAAGCTGAGGCCCGCGGAAAGGGCAATGGCGCGTTCATTCCCCACCGCATACACCTACGGTCCGGACACAAGTTATGACATTTTGAATAATACGAAAAAACGCCCATTTATAACGCTCTAAACAACCTGCTGAGAAGCCAACGCCAGAATTTCTACCAATCAAAGAGGTCCGTTCGTAATTGGAATCGGCCTGTGGAGTATTTTAAATAAGGAAATCGAGAAGCGCAGTAGCTAATGATGCGTGAAATGCATCCATGATCTCCAAGTCGATCCCGTTCCAAAAAACTAGTTCTCTATCCTTACGTGTTCGGCAAATTAGTACCAGATAATGAAAACTCGCAGCAATACACAATGGCCCGCTGACCTCTGTGATGATCCGAGAATGCGGTCGCAGAGCAATCTCAGAATCCCAAAGAGAATCAACGCGAAAAACATTTAAGAACATCCGTGAAGAAAAGGAACACCACAAATGGCCAACAAACCCGTAAAAAAAATTCGAATACCTTTGTATCATTCACATGAAAGACAACGAGCTCACTAAAAGAAGTGATGGGATTCGCAGCTATGCGAAAACTCGCTCTTTAAATCCCTTTAACTGAAAAAAGTAGAAAAGTACGAAGATTCCCAAAATTACTAAGCGCCGCCTAAGTATCTGCATTTCTGCTAAGACTAGGAAATGAAATTATAAAATTTATGAAAAAATGAATTTATTGAAATGAAATTTGTCAAGTGGGACGACTTAATTAACCAAATTCGCGTGTCGAATTTTTTCGTGCTCGACGTCGAACGCCTCCTTCCACAGCCGGTCCATGCAGTCAAGCCAGTGGTAGCGGTGGCGGTGGCGGTGAGATGCTGATCTTCTAATCCACTTCATTAGTCAATGTTCCCACCGTTTCATTAAGCCTTATCAACTGCTTACTACTTTAAAGCTGATGAGAGTGGTCATTAGTGACGCACCATGATATGAAATACACCCCTCCTAATTATCTAATCAGTTTCAATTCAGCGCGCTCGTAAGGTTTCATAGAAACGTGCAAACCGTTGTCATTTTTTTCACACCATCTTAATTCATTCCTAAATTTACACAAGAAAGAAAACGGCTGGCTGACGAATCCTTTTTTCCTTTTTTCGTCAAATTTGTCCGTCTTTTTCGCATCTCCACTTGACAAACTTTCACGCATCGGAAATTTTAAATACAATTTTTCATGAGGAATGTTTATTGCGAAAAAATGAACAAAATCAATAAGTATCTTTTGTATTGCTTAGTGAACTAATCCGCTGTCTAATTAATTACAACTGTTCACATGAGTGGGCTCACGAGACGGATGAGTAATCATTTAGTAAGTTCCGAACCAGCGATAATGTTTCTGTGAGTGGCGGATTTTTACACTTCACCACTGTTTTAGTACTCCTTGTTTTAAATGAGCATAAGAATCGAACAAATAGAACAAACAGTAAAAGATAAGTAATTAGGTGGGCTCTCTATCATTTGTATCACACTGGTTTTTTTCATATAATGGGATTTGTTACAAAGTGGTAACGGTGACTGATAACTCACTAGAATGCTCTTTTTTGAAGTGGGTCATGCAGTTATACAGAGTTATACACTTACAGTTAGCTTGCGTGGTGCTCTCCACCTTGAAGTGGAGTGTGGCGTCTTACTTTAAAAGCATTAGCTAACCCTGCACTAGTTTGAAATCTGCTTTTCTTTCATAATCTCATGGCGAGAAAGCTTTTTGGTTAGAATTAATTGTGGCGTGGGGTCGGCACACAAGTATTATAATCATTATCTCATCGAATGTATACGTCAATCTAGAGGGGCACGACGCTCATCCATTGAATCCTTTTTTGTTTCGTTTTATGGCAATTGGGTAATGTGATCGCTTTTCATTCACGCTTAGCGAGCCATTATCTGAGACTGTCTAACCCAACAACCAGTAACTAATTATTAATGCATAAGTAAAACAATGAATATACACACATGTATATTCCAGTTACTCCGAGTATTACAAAATTTTTTGCACTACTTGCTTAGTCTGAGTTCATGTATTTCGTGAATCCCAGCACTCCTTTCACTCGACTCATTGTCTCTCATCTGGCATCCACGGGGGTCTTTGGATTTGCATGTGTGTTTCGCTACTACTTGACGATTATTGGTGGTCTCCATGAATATCATTAAATGATAGTCGAATTGATTAGCACTGGAAGAGCCGTGTCAGGATGTTCTCAGGTGTTCGTTGCAGGTGGTCGCCAGTTTTTATAGATTGGAGTTCTTCTCTGACAAGTCAAAGGCTTCATCATTCTCTTACTTCACTTTTTCTTCCTCTCTCCATCCTTTGCATTTTATTTATTTTGTCTTTGTAGCAATATTTCTGACAGCGTTTTCATAAGCGTTGTAAGTTTTTGGATCGGTTTATATTCATAGACACCGTGCTTTTTCTAGTGCTGATTTTTTCCTTGCAGGAATTTGCAGCGGTATTTAATGATGGTTAGAAGACTCTAACTAAATATAGTGTTTAACAGAGTAACAATAACAATAATAATAATAATAATAACAATCTTAACTCTTTTATTTACTGCCTTTTTCTTCTTAATGGCAGGGTATGTTGTGAAATATAACTCGTATGAAGTGCTGAGATATTTGCAAAACTCCGGACCACAGGTGTATGAAGTGGGTCACCCGGATGGTGTAGTGGTGAAGTGCGCTGCTCCCCGGTAAGGACAACAGCGCGTGTTCGTTCCTCACTGCATACACCTGTGGTCCGGAGTTTGGCAAATATCTCAGCACTTCATACGAATAATAACAATTTTCATAGTGCTGAGATATTTGATCGATTTTTGAAAATAGTAATAATAATAATACTTAATAATAATAATAATGCTTACTTAGATGCTTGGACGGTCCGTCTTCACGAGCTGTGCTGACCCCAGCACATATGCCATTCGTTCCTTTCTCGCAATCGTAGTCCATCGTGGTGGTCTTGTTCAAGAATGGTAGCGCTTGCGAGTCTCATACCGTAATCTGTAAAACAAGTGCAGCCGCGGGTACAGCTGATTAACTTTGTTTACGAACACGTCCGCCCAGCGTGTAGGTGGCCGTCGAAGGGGACGTTTGCATTCTCTTAGAGTGCACTCTACTATTCTTTTCGTCCATCTGTCGTCTCTTCGTCTCATTATGTGACCGGCCCATCTATGTTTCGCTATCAATGTATATTCTCCTGGATCTCGAAGATGTGACAGATTTCGAAGGTCAGAGCTTCTCATTCCGGCTACATATTGAGAGTGCCAGTTATATTTCAGAAGACATCGCTCAAGCTCTCTGCGAGTAGTTCGAAGCATTCTTGACGTAGTTGAGGTATCAACCCACGTCTCTGCAGCATAACAGAGCGCTAGGAGGACCGTAGAAGCAATGAGATTAGCGCCGATTTCCAGTTCCTTCAATTGGTCGGTAGCTTCTTTGAGAGGACTGAATGCGGCCCAAGCTGCTCTCCTTCTTCTATCTAGTTCCTCCTTCATGTTGTTTTCCATGTTCATTGATCGCCCAACGTAAACGTACGAGGTGGCCTCTGCAATGAGAGAGCCACCCAATTCAATTCTTTCGCCTTCGCACCATGGCTTTTTTATGAACTGGGTCTTCTTTCTATTTATGCGAAGTCCGATCTTTTTCCCGCTTCATTGAGCTCGTTGATCATCACCCCTGCTTTGCTAGTGCTTCTTAAGAAGATGACAATGTCGTCGGCAAAGCGATGGCTTGATGGGAAATTTCCATCAATACGTATGCTTTTCTCATCCCAATCGAGTGACCACATTATCCACTGCAGTGCGGCACTGAACAGCTTTGGCGATATTGTGTCGCCCTGTCGAACCCCTTTTCCCACAGGTATTGTAAGAGGTCGATCCGATAACAGTCGGGCAGAGTCCTTATGTAGGACGGGTCCACTCCTTGGTCGACGAGCGCTGATAAGATTGCATTCGTCTTGACACTGTCAAACGCTTTCTCATAGTCGACAAAGGTTAGGGCTAGAGGCAAGTGGTATTCCTGACAAACTTCGATGACCCTGGACACGGTTTGGATGTGGTCCATGCAGCAGAATCCTTTTCAAAATCCTGCTTGCTCTACTGGTTGCGCCTCATCCAATGTCCTTGATATGCGCGAGAGGATAATCTTCGTGAAGAGCTTGTAGAGTACAATTAACAAGCATATGGGACGATAGTTACGAAGATCCCTTCGTTCTCCTTTCTTGGGTAGGATAACCGTGCGCGACGTCCTCCACTATATGATCTTCGAGAAGTACATGTAAATTGTGGCCTCCAGCTCTAAGGAAATTGGCAGTGATATTATCGGGTTCTGAGGCCGTGCCTCTTTTCATGCTTTCTATCGCGACTCGAACCTTCGAACCTCCGACGAAAGAATTCTAGGTGGTTTTTCTCCAGCGGGGATATTAGGGACCGGACCGGCGATTATGGAACGGAAAATGATGGTGTAGAACGTTTCTGCTATTACAATTTTAACTTGTCATTTACTGCCTACTCTTTTTAACGGCAGGGTATACATTGCGAAATAAAATAAAGTTATGTTTCCGCTATTAATTCCATATCACGGCGAGAAGTTTCGACGGTCCCATCTTCGTTCATCAGTGCTGACAACGGAGCATTACAATAACACAAGTCCCGTCGGCATTTTTTCAGATTGCTTTTTTTCTTTGTTGCTTCCAGTATTTTCTTCTGCTTGTACTGCTGTTGATTTTCCCGCAAAGCTCTTCTGCAGCTGGCATTTATAACTAGCAATGTTATGTTGCAGTAGAATCAAGCTTCAGTTTCTTTCTCTTTTCGAGCAACTCCTTAGTAGTGATGGAGATGCGATCCGATCTTCCTGCTTGAGGAACTGAGGCGAATTTGGCACAGATTTTCAGTCCTTCGACAAGCAGCTCGTAGTCTTCGATCGGATCCTCTTTAATCTGCCAGTCACGTTTGGCAGGAATTCGTCCAGAATGTTGTCGTCGTATACAGCTAGACTTTTCCCTCGTGGTCGGTGAAGATTGTTCTTTTCTAGCTTGCGGCTGAATCGAATCTTCGCGCGAAGGCGGTATTCGGAACCAGCATAGAATAACGGAACTACCGATGTGTCAAGTAGCCACCATCTTCTGTTGATCAGTATGTGGTCGATCTCCGCATGAGTCATGCCGTTGGAAGAGTCGTCCTGCGGAGGCTTTCTTTCTTCTGGAAAAACGAGTTTCCATGGAAGAGACGTGCTGCTGCCAGTCCTGCGAGACGGTCCCCATTCTCATTTCTTTGTCCTATTCCAAAATTTCCGATCCTGTATTCGCTCTCGTTGGCCTTTTCTATTCTGGCGTTGATGTCTCCAACAACAAATTTATGATATGCTTTATTACTGCGGATGACTTCCTTCAACTGATAGTAGAACGGATTTAATTCGTGCTTATCAGCTGCGACAGTCGGTGAGTAGCAATTGATGATAGTGATCCTCTTATGATGCGACAGTTGAAGAAGGAGGACGGCTATGCGAGGGAAAAAGGTCACATATGAGTCGACGAGATGGACAATGGACGAGTGGACGACAAAGCCTACGCCACCGACATTTCGTGACGGGACCTTTTCTCTACGAATTACAAGGGTCCCGTTGTTTAATTGGCGTATGTTTTTGTTTTTTTTCTTGTTTTTTGTTTTTTGTAATGCGATCACATAAAATTTAATGCGATTTGTGGCTGCAAGAACGGCGTGGAGATCGGCGTCTGTGGAGAGTGTTCTGACATTATATGTGCATAGTAAGAAACAATCTTTATGGCGTGACGTGCGTGTGTTCGTCAGGTCCGGGTCCAGAGACGTCCTGCGTAACCGGTGATTTTCTAGTCTCTCATCGGTCGTCTCATCGGCTGACGTTACAGACGGGAGCACCCAGTGAGCGGGGTACTGAGGCAGGTCTATTGCTAATCGTGCAACTTGGTCGTTCTTGGAGTTCTGACGTATCCTTGGAAGAGCGCATACAGGTTTTCATCACGATGTGGATCGGGGAAAGGTGCGTTTTCGGCGACGAATTCTTTGCTTAGTCTTTTTAAAACTTGGGTAATTGAACCGTGGGTTTAATTACCCAAATAGTAATACTAATGCTAACCGGCTATCCTACAACCGGCTTTCTATTGATCTCGTCATTAATCGAACAATTCTTTATATTCTTGTTTAGCAAATACGAAGTGTTATTTTATTTATTTATTTACATAAAAGTTGACGTTTCGGCTGATTTCACGCTCCTGAGAGCCTGGAAGGGTCTTGTTAACCGCAGCCTATCCAGCCAAATACTTCCATAATCAAGCAGAGAAAACGCGAAGCCAAGATTTAAAGATTTCTCTTTTGTTCAATATGCTTGAAATATTGATTTAGCACTTCCTCTTCTTGGTTATGGAGGTATTTGGCTGGGTAGATTGCGGTCAATTCGACCTCTCCAGGCTCTCAGAAGGCCGAAATCCGTCGAAACGTCAGCTTGCGTGTAAATAAAGAAATAAAATAACAGCTCGTGTTTGCTAAACATGAGTATAAAGAATGACGATAGTGGCGATAGCAGTGAAAATTACAGTAACGTAGATTATGAAATAAATAGCCAAAAGTCACCAGTATATTGACCCTTCCACTCGAAAATTAGCTGACACCAATATGAATTTTCGAGGAAAAGAATAATCGGTATGCAATGAATGTACGTGCCTTTAATAACTCCTTAATAAGAGGAAAACAAATTATTAGGTGCAATTTTCAATGAGAACAAGAAGAAAACTGGAATATGATTTGATGTACTTTAAAATTAGTTTTCGAGATAGTCGGCAAAGTGTGAGTAATGAATGTGGGGTTGGCCGAATTCGTCGTTATTCTTCATCTGTTTAAATTAGCTTTTTCTGGCTCTCGGCATTTACATCCTCATTTATTCGTCCAACACACACTATCCACATATCTGAGTCGTTTTTTAAAGTGTTTATTGTTTCATTGTTTATTGTTTGTTGACTGATTTCAAACCTTTGCTTTTCATTTAGCGTTGATGAAGTCCAGGAACAATAGAGTAAGAATCAATATCATAACCAAAAATATAAATGATAAACACAAAATGTTTTCTTCTAGACATTACTTGCTTGATTTTTATGCATTTAAAGTCTTTAAAGATAAAAAGTCTGCGATAGTTTAGGGAATACGTGCTGTAAAGTGGTACATTTTTGACAAATGAGTATTAGCTTTTTTCTTTACCTTTAAAGTTTCCAATGCATACTTATTCAGATACATAGATGACCCGTCGCCGCTTTGTTGTATGGGCTTCAACGCTCGTTACATTCGTTTCATTGTGGTTGGATGCAGATATGTAATCCGATATTGATTTATCTTACTGCAATTTCAAGACTTATGGGCTTTCCTGCACATTAACATGCTAGTGGCTTTTCCTGGAATCCTAGGATAGCGGGATACACCGTTCTCAGGTCGCCACCACAGGCAATTAAAGAAACTCATAGATCGGTGGTTACTTCGCAGCTTTGTGACTCGAATTCTTCTAAAACGGGGACTACTGTCACGCCATGGAATATGCGATTAGTTATCCGACCGCTCGAGGACAATATAACAATAGTGGAAGTAATAAATTACTGATTTTGGAAGTTATTTTTAGTTTTTTGTACGACCCAATAGTAGTCCACTAATACTACCACTCGTAACAGCACGGCTCTGAGGAAGGCGAAATCGCCGAAACGTCAGCCATCGACCAACAACACCAACAGTAACGACAACAACTACAGCGACAACGAGGACCTATACCGACCTCGCATCAGCTTAAGAAGATCAGTTCATAAGATCATGTAGAGAAATAAGACCACTAATAATTTTGGATGTTCACTACCGAATTTCATATGTGCTGTAGATTCTAGGACTTGTTGCATTCAGTTCGCCTCCTCGCATCCCTTATTAACTAAAGCCTTAGAGTGTTTGCGTGTGGGTTCGTTTGCTGCTTAAGGGCTTTCGATCTTCTTTATAGATGTTCTTTAATGCCGGTTGAGTTGATTGCCCTGCAATTCTGGGGGGACCATTCTAGCTTGCTTCTGGGCTTAGTGGATAAGAATAAGCTTCTAGGAAAAATCTGGTACCAAATTCCCGGTTTCAGAGTGATGAAGGGTTTAGTTGACGTTGGCGAGCCAAAGCCTCTTTTGCACTAAACTGCATTACTACCACTGTAGTACGTACATCTCCTAGTATAGGAACACATTTATTAGACCAATCTCTTAATAATGACAAACGCTTAATTTTAATTCCAATAAATAACAATGTTTTTTTGTTGTGTTGTAGAATTTTTGTTGACGTGGAACAGAATAATTTCAAGAACACCACAAAACTGAAAAATTTACAGTCAAGTTAGTGAATACTTTAGAACATGGCGTCACATGTCCGCGGTAGAACCAAGCCGTTTATTTTCGACTTAAGATTGTCTTAAAGGGAATCACACGCACTTGTTCTCCGTTCATTAAACCTTGCTTGGAAAGGTCACAATTCTGCAATCAATAATGAGTGTATAAACGTCAAGCGAAGTGAAATGACCTTCCGTTATTCCTATTCTCATATTTACTGCTTTTTTCCAATTCTTATTATTTTTTGCGAATTCCTCAGCTGTTGGTTTCGGGGTGCCCAAGTCACTGTGATTAACGACGTAGCTCTTCAGCTCAATAGGAATGAGTAGCCAGAGTTAACGACTGCGTCGAGAATGTAGTGAGTGGCAAGAAATAATTGGCTCCATGCTCCGAGTTTCGACTCTGGGATCCTTCCTACTTTAACCTACACCTTTGAAGCCTCAACGCTACACAGGCGCGATAAATGATCACCCAACGTTATCAATGGACCCGACGCTAACCGAGGGTTAGGTTAACGGTATCTCGTATCGTGTAAGTGGGAGACGACAACCAAAATCTCCATCAACCTCAGTGATCATAGACCAGAGCTCCTGCCGCATACACCATCACGTGGAAAATTAGGTGCACAAGAGACATGAAGCATCTTAATGACAACTGGTGTAGACGGGCCGTCAGCGATGGGCCCCGCTGGAGGTCAAGTGCAGGAAGACAGCAGGAAGACCAAGAACCCGATGGCTAGAATTAAAAGGTAAAAGGATAAAACTCTCGGTGATGATCAACCTATGATCTATGGGATGCGCCATACATTCGACTTCGTTAAGCATCGGTAGAAGTGAATGAGTGCGTACCTGCCCAATACAATGACTTGAGGTGGCTCACTAATGTATCAAGTGAGCGTTGCTGTCTTCCCAGATAAGTCTAGTAGCATTTTCCCGAGCTCGAAATGGTGGAAGGCTTAGTACACCCATGTCGCTGGATAGAACCAATAACCGCGTCTGTACTGTGCGGCACCTCTAACCACGACACATGCAGCACATAACCAGGTTTATCCATGAAAACTCTCTAAATAAAAAGAACCTATCTCGAGTCTCTAGAGCAAGCAGAACTCATCGAGTTACTTGCACATGCGATAGAAACAATCAGAGAATTTACTGGCGCCTGCTCGAGCAAGTCCACGATTAACAGAAGGGTCGGTAATATAGGTGGTAGCTGTAATATTATTGTTTTCTTCAATCATGTCTTCCTTTATTCAACTAACGCCCACGGCGGACATCAGCAAAGTCTGCGTTCGTGAGCTTATTTTAGCCCGCAGTAGCCCAATTTCGTTTGCTCTACGTACACGAAATCCATCGAAATTTTTGGGTGGGAACTTTTATTTTCATATTTTGGCGATGCTTTGCTTTTGCATGGCTAGCCGACTGTTGCCGAAGGATGAGAGCGGGCTTAGTGCATACGATATAAGTTTGTCAAGGACTTTCGGAGTAAACTGTGAGCTTATTCAAAAGGCCGACTTTCTATAGACCTCGGCACAGATGGTTGATATGTTTATTTATGTTATCTTATAAGCTAATCTTCTTTAGCTGATGCGAGGTTGGTACAGGTCTTCGTTTTCGTTGTTGTTGTCGTTGTTGTAGTTGTAGTTGTAGTTGTTGTTGTAGTTGTAGTTGTAGTAGTAGTTGTTGTTGTTTCCGTTGTTCTTGTTGGTCAGCCGGGATGTTACGAGTGGGGCACGGCTCTTAGGAAGGCGAAATCGCCGAAACGTCAGCCACTGACCAACAAGGCGAGCTTATTCGTTGGAAACAACCACTAATTATCTTACTTTCTCTTCCTAGTCTCGACGATAACATATTCACCGTACAAATGTGCAATGCAGTAGCAGTATTAGGTAGTTCAGAAATAATGTTGAGTGTTTCAACTATATTACTTAATATGTAATAACTTGCTTTAAGCAAAGCTTTACTAATCAAGATAAAAACCATTCAAATCTACACATCTTTGCCAACGAAAAACAAGTTTACTTATTCCAGTGTCATGAACTTCTGGAGCTCTGGAAGCGATCAAATCTTGGTGAAGCATTTCTCGCGCAGAAAGTTGTTAAGGTGATAGTCGGTAGGCGAGAGATATGGTGAATATGGCAGATAAAGCAAAGTTTCGTAGCCCAGTTCGTTCAACTTCTATAGCGCTGGCTCCCCAACTTGAGGCTGGGCGTTTTCGTGGAGAAGAATTGGTCGTTTTCTGTTAACTAATGCTGGTCGTTGTTGTTGGAGATTACGGTGCATTTTGTGGATTTGTTGGCAAAACTTCTCTGCCGCAATCGTTTCGCCCAGATTCAAAAGGCTATGATAAATCAGCCCAGCTGCAGGCCACCAAACAGGCGCCATAACCTTTTTTTGGTGCATTTCGCCTTTGGGAAGTGTTGTGGAGTCTGATCTCAGTCCAATAATTGAGGTGAACGTCGCCGGTTGTTGAACAGAATTCAGTTCTCGTTGCACGTCACGTTTTCGTTGCGTAGAATAAGAGCAGAGGTCACTTCAAAACGGCGATTTATTTTTATTATCGTTTAATTCGTTGGACGCATGTGGCGCAGTGGTCGGAGGCGCCCTCCAACACACACTTAGAGTCGATCCTAGCATCCATGGCCAACCAAGCCTTCCATCCTTCCGGGGTTGGCAAATTGGTACCAGACTTGGTCTGGGAGGATAGCAGCACTGGCTCAATACGTCAACAGGCCACTGCGACTCATTGTAAAGGCCAGGTATGCTTTCAATCACCTTCAGACGTTTCTTAACGGAATGCATGGCGGATCCCTCAGGGATTGACCAACGCCGAGGGCTTCTTTTATCAGCTTTTTTATCGCTTGATTCGTGCGGCACCCATTTATCGGGTTTTTGTCTTTCCTATGCGATTCAAGTGAGATGAGCTTACGCCAAGCTGTCCTGCAAGCTCTCGAACAGTTGTTTGCGTACTTCCTTCGACTCAAGTTCATTAGGACGTCCGCGGCGTTCTTTATTCTCGACGTCGAAGTCACCAGATCGGAATTTCCGGAACCATGTTCGCACTGTTGATTCACCAGCACTACCTTCAGTCCAACCTTCCTTAATGTTTCGAGCCGCCTTTGCTGAGCTATGACCGAGTTTGAGCTCATAAAAGAAAACCTGTCGAAAACTCGCTTTTGACATCTAAAATTTAAAGGCTCAAAATCGGTAAAAGAAATTTGACTTTTGACGAAACGTAAAAACTTAGAAAGAGCATGAAATCAGACTTTAGTAATATATAATATTGCAAGGTACAAAGAATATTTTACTGGTAGAAAACACATTAAAATAATAAGCATCTCGATACGCTCATTTATTTCTCAGCATCTAATAAAGTAACATCATAACGTGTTCATGAGGAATGAACTGGTTAAGTACACCCCATTTTCACTCAAAGAAATGAGTGTCTCCGAATGTTCCAGTTAGGACTATCTAGATTGGGAAATCAACATTGTGAATGACTTAGCTCCAGAATTGAGTAGGAAGAAACGGGCTACTCGTGGAGCTTTCAAGAGCATCGAGAATGTAGAGAGGAGAACAAAGAGCACTCGACTTCATGTTCACCTTTTCGGCTCCACAATACGTCCTGCTTTAACGTATGCGTCGAAAACCTGGTCGATGTGTAGGCAGGATGAAAGATCATTCAGCGTTATTGAACGAGCTGTGGAAAGGACTATGCTAGAAGTATCCTATGCCACACAAGTAAGGGAAGAAATTCGAAGCTCCGACCTTCGTCTACGACCAAAAACCAAGGATGCCATTCTGTACGCCAAGCTGTTGAAGAGATGGTAAGATACACATAATAGGTATGAACGACAATCGATGAGCAACTGCAGTTAATGAGTGTGTTCCTCGGGATGTCAAACGCAGTGCAGGAAGACCACAGACCCGATAGTCAAGAGTTCCTCACAAAGAACCTAGAAGAAAGACATGATGCTCAGCGATTTCCTAGAGAGAGCAGAACCCAATGGGCTGCTCTTGAACGCGACAGGGAAAAGTGGAAGATTTACTGGCGCCCACTTGAGTCACTCGACGATCAACGGGACAACACCTGACAGGTGATACCGTTATGCGTAATACAGCATACAGTTAGCATCTAAAGCATGCTCTTGAAGGTGTAAAAGACTGTTATTGTTTTTTTTTACAAAAGGACAAGTCGATCCGACGTAATGCAGGTAGAGAGCTCAGCAGCAACATCTCACATGATGCACCTGGTCTTTTTGTTTTTCTTCACGTTTAATTTCCAATAAGCTGCATATTGAAAATATAGATCAATCATCAAGAATTACTTGATCTTGCATTACTATTCCTATTATGATCAAAGATTGCCGGTGATCTGGCAGAATCTCAAAGCTTCGACCGCGTACTCATTCGTCTGAAGTGATTGGGATTTCTGACTACTTTACAGTAGTGGAAAATTTATAACAGGTAATTAAGAAAATGCATTCTTAGCCA
The DNA here is from genome assembly GCA_900624975.1 of Angiostrongylus costaricensis. Taxonomy (NCBI): domain Eukaryota; kingdom Metazoa; phylum Nematoda; class Chromadorea; order Rhabditida; family Metastrongylidae; genus Angiostrongylus; species Angiostrongylus costaricensis. Next base: position 50,133 of record UYYA01000449.1, read on the forward strand.
GCAAAAAGGAACACTGGTCACACATACCGAGATCTGCCACATGTGCTATGATAAAATATGTTAAGATCGCAGTTTCAACAGTTTTCATCTGCTTAGGACGAGAACAACAGGTGACGCATAATACGGCGTGAAGTCCATTTATGTCCTGAAGCTGAGACACCGGAACATTTCCTTGTGACGCAGATTTTCGAAGCCTTAAAAGCTACAGTTAAATCTCACGTTACTGGACCAAAAAACACTAGTAAAGCGATGGAATCATGATCCGTAGAAAGAAGACTCCATCTCAAATTGTTCATGACGTAGATTTTGGTTATTGAGACCCCATCACATCGCATGACATCCTTCGTCTTCAGACGGTTTATTAAAAGTGATATTATCCTGTAGCATATAGCATGTATTCCAGTTAACTGTTCTTGTTCTATCATAGTTTTTTGACTGGTGCTACAGTGAAATGGTAAATGTGCGTCGCTTACTATAATTTCGGCTAATCATGTTTTTGCTTGTATGAGTATTGGTTGTCGTTCTTCGAAGGGAATGTTTGCTTTATTTAAGCGTCCTTTGCAGCGAAAAACTCTGTGTTGATCTCTAACGATACTAAAAAGATGAAGAAATCTTTTTGCCATCCCGGGATAGGTGTTTCGTTGATAGTTTCATATGATCACTCTTAGTGCCGCTTCGTATTCGGCTGCCGTAATATACGATTGCGAAGATGCCAACCCGATCTCTGGAATAGTGCGGCGAATTCCTTCTCGTAATTGAGGTTTCACTTTTGCTGTCACTTTATTGAGGATTCTCAAAACATATGCCACTGCGTTTTGTGCTGTTATTAGTGGATTGTGTCTTGACCAGTCCAGTAATTCCAGCTCCGGTTGGTCAAAAGTGGTTATTACGGTGAAATTGCAGTTCATTTCCACACCTTGTGGTATCCTAAAAGGATTGATTCCCTTCTGCAAATCTGACTCTCTAATGAGATAGGTCAGATCCTATCCACCAATAATGGCTCTTTAACTAGAACTTACTTAGTCCTCTCGTTGAAGCAATCTGCTGGATTTTGATTGGTGGGCACGTGGGAAAATTGAATGAGATTGTGCAAAGCCCTATTCTATTCGAGGTATTTCCCTGGTGCGGTTCTCTACTACTACTCCCACTGATTTTTCTAAATTTCGTGATTATATCCAGCTTAGTGCAATTTTAGAGTCAGACATAATTAGTATCCCTTGAGTAGATACGTGGTTTTACAAAGCTGTTTGTATTGAGTGGGCTAGACGGACTGCCATAGTTACAGCATTTAACTCAAGCTTTGGAATAGTAGTAACGTAGTTGATTGGCTGTAGTTTGGATTTTCCCATAAGAGAAAACGAATGATTATTTGATACCAAGTAGGCGCAAGTTACCATACGAATGTAAATCTTTGCTTATGCGAATCTTTGCTGGCGTCCGCAAAGAGGATTAGTTCGGCTTCATGTTCGAGTTCGGCAACAAACCGTGGGATACAGATTTCAAATCCATTTAGGTTTCTGACTACTTTTCCTATTCGTCGGCATGTAGTTTTGAGAGCGGTGTGTCCCACGCATAGTCGGGGTTCCAAAGCTTTTGAAGAAACTGTTTTCCTCGCACTGTTAGTGGGTTGAGCTATCCTAGGGGAACGTAGATTGCTGCTACTTCTTCAACCAGTGAACGCTTGGTCAGCTTTACTTTGTATGGATATTTGCAGGAAAGAAGTAGTTTATCGTTTCCCGAATCCCATGCTATTCCCAGGATCTTTTGTTGATTGCTTAATGTCAAGTCCTTTGAGGGAATCTGCCGAACAAGTTCTTTATTGTTCGACATAAATTCTCGTAAATTTATGCCCAAATCTTTGAAAATTTTCTTTTATTGCTTAAATTTGTCCATAGCCTCTTCTAATGACGAACCTATGACAATAACGTTATCGACATATGTATTGTTCGTAAGTTCGTGCCAATGCTGCACTGGACACTTGGGTCTCTAAGTGATGCGTAATTGTTTCTGCTAGTAGAAACGGTGAACAATTCAGACCAAAGGTTACCCGTGTAAATCGGTAGGTAGCTACGTTTTTTGGCTCGCAAGCTTGTGAGATGTCGCGAACCCATAGAAATCGTGCAGCATATCTATCGTGTTCATGGAGTCGTACTAGCAACAATGCTTTCTCTATGTCCGCAATCACTGCAATATTTCCTATGCGAAAACGAAGTAGAATATCGCATATTCGAGGAAAGAAGACTGGCCCTTGGTGGAGGACATCATTTAATGAGGGCGCTAATACTGGATGCGCGGATGCGTCATAAACGACTCGTAATTTCGTGGTTTCCTTATGTGGAGTGACCACGGCGCGATGCTGTAGGTAGTGAATAATTACACCTTGTTGGCGCATCGCTTCATCGACTTCCTCAATAATGTTCTCGTTTAGTTGCTGTAATATGGTTCCGTTATATTTCTCTAGCAGGGGAGGATTTTTCGTTAGTGTGGCGATTGTCGCCTGTAGTCGCCCAAATGCCATGCATTTGTTCTCAGGGAGTGTGGTTGAATTGTGCTTTCACGGAAGTCTCACATAATAACCATCCTCACGTCTCTCTATCGTTTTCGCAAACTGTTTCCATATTTCAGCATTTTGCCGCTTTTGTTCTTTTATTTTCGATCCAGTAAATTCGTTAATTCCTGTTGATTCTTGTGTGCAAATGCCTTCCCATGATTGTTGTTTATAAGGTTGAGGATTGGGTACCGTAGTCTCTGTGACAAGGAGTGTACTTTCTTGTGATTTAATATACCACTTGTGGTTGGCTCCTACTACGAGATAACCCAGTTTAGAGAGAATTAAACTCAATCCCGATGGTAATGTTTTGTTTTGTCCTAGGTTACCGTCAAGTAGAGAAAATACAACTGTACATCCGAGCTGGATTTGTGGGTTTACGCTGTTACAGTCAGGATCTATCAACAGTTCAATATTATTATAACGGAGGAACTTCTTATCCTTTTGGCTGAGACGTATACGTTTTAGCGGTTTGGTGATGGTCCCGATTCTAGTTACTGCGATTTCATGTTGTGTTCCATAGACATCCCACAATTTTATTGCGGTAATTCCACAGTTCTTTTTCACTTCACTAAGAGCTTTTAATGTGTTAGTGGATAATTTTACGAAATCACTATTTCGTAAATGAAGATGTTCAGCCAATTCATTAATGATGAATGAACGATCGGATCCTGTATCAAGAAAGAGACGTACTGGTTCGCTTGTCTGAGTGAATGGGTTGAAGATCCGCGCTTGTCCTGCCAATACTTGGACATTCGTTGTATCTTCTTTCATCGAGTATGACCGTATTACCACAACGTTGCTGAGATATTTGCAAAGCTCTGGACCGCAGGTGTCTATGGTGGGGAACGAACGCGCTATTGTCCTTTCCGGGGAGTAACGCGTTCACCACCACACCATGCGGGTCCTTTGTTTCGCACGTCTCTCAGCTATTTCTATCGATCTTTTTGACACAGCAATCACCCGTCAGCGGGGTTGATCTGGGGAGCGCAAATCGGCATAGAACCCAGTTAAGCTATGGCTGTAGTTGAAATCACAATGTTTAACGTTTTGTTTTCTGCCTTCTATAATTTTCATGGCAGGTTAACCTGCCATGAAAATTATAGAAGGCAGAAAACAAAACGTTAAACATTATGACCGTATTGTTCTGATACTTCTACTGGGATTCCACTGTACTGATTCTTGACGGCGCAGTCTTTTTGCTTTTAGTGGCGTTGACAGGTTGCTTTTGTTTGTCTCTTTGGCCTACTTATGATTGATTAAGCTGTTCTTTAGACGGTTGTTGCTGCTTACAAATAGACGTGTGATGTCCATGTTTACCGCACACTCGGCAGCACCCGCTCTTTCAAGCTGATGTTTGGTGAAACTTTGATCCACAGTTGAAGCAAAGGTTCCATTCTTTCATAATCTGCAGGTTGCTGTAGGGGTCTATTTATAGTGCCTCTCTAATTTGATGTAATGCTGACGTTTCTGCCCAGCTGTTGTTGTACCTTGAGCTCCTTCAGCTCCTTCATTGATAGACTTTAAAAAATCTTCGGTTTTGAATGTTTTATCCGACTCTCGACTCCTTTGATCCAGTGCGTGTCTTTGAATATCTCTCGTAAATTTCGTAAAAAGTTGACTTTGTAGGTACGTGGTGTCCACAATTTTTCCATTGTGTGCTAATTGGCTGATTACGGAGAACAAGTGCTCGCACATTGTCTGCTGATCTTCAAGGCGGTCGCTCTTCGCTTTGGTCGTCTGTACTCTGTTGAGTAATTCATCCAGCAGATCTTGTTTATTAGCGTACTTCTGCTTTAGATAGGTGATAACCATCTGGTAGGATTCTCGTGTTATTCTGTATTGATTGACGAAAGCTTTTGCTTTCCCTTCAAGAAAACCTAATAGGTAGTTCATTTTCAAGAAGTCGTCCATTTTTTGTGAGTGCACTGAGTGGTTGAACGCTTCCCAAAAGGCGTCCCACTCCCATAGTTTTTCGCTGAATTTTGGAATAGGTATAGGTAGCAGGTTTACTGCTGGAGGACTGAAATTCGTGCTACTCTTAACGTTGTCTTTTGCGTCTTTTAAAGTTTTCTTTCGTTTGAAGAACTTGAAGAGATAACGTGTCGCTCTATCAAGTAGCTCAAGTGTTCTTTCGGTGTTTGCATTATTTCTCTCACTTGTGTCTTCTATTGATGAGATGTTAGGATCAAGATGATCCGCTTCTTCACTGTACTTATCCAGCGCTGTCTGGACGTTTTCCATTTCGAACTGAATTGCATTTGAATCTGAAGTGCTGCATTTGTGATCCCTTTCCTTAGCATATTGACGACTTCATCATAGGTAAGCTCTACTTGGGACGATTCTAGGTCTTCACTATCGTCAAGATTACTTAGGAAACGGCTAGTAGTCCTTGTTAAAGCACTTTGACGTGAGGACATTGGGAAAGTCATTAGATAGCGAATGTAAAAGCACTGGTTTCCCGGTTTGAGACTGTTTGTTCTGCGACTTCGTAACAGTAGTTTGGTCGTTGCAGCAGACTCTATTGCTTTCCCTAATGCACCAAAAAAATATCGCAGTTGCTAGCGGAATATAGGCCTTCGAGTCAGTTCCCGACACCGAATAACCACCAGGTTTAAGAAGAATGCTCGACTTCGTGCGAAGTCGCCACGCGGGACATTTCGTAGTTGACACAGGGCAACACCTTTCGGCACTCAAACCTGGGATTAAACCTTTATATACATGAATCCAACACCGGTACAACAGGAAGAACGATGGAAGAATACTGGTGTAAGAACAAGGCAATGAAGTCGAACGTACGACCCCATAGAGATTGCCAAGCCAAAAAAATTCGGTGCTAGTCGGGTGTGGCTACGTCCAAGCGAGTCGTTGGTGGTAGGGTCAAGGCCCGGGTCGCAGGGGTTTATTCCCCAAGCAATGAGACGTCTCCAACAGCATACCCGGTGGTGTGCCCGATGGCCACGAGATGCTGTGTTCAGTGGTGTTGTGGCAAAGGTCGTCTCCATCGACCCATGAATGTGTCTGCTAGGTAGGTAGAGAATTTTGATAGTAGAATTTTCTGTACAAAGTTCCTTAGGCTGGGATCAAAGCATTTACGTACTACGACATTTGCCAGGCAACTTTAGAAACGGTAGATCTGATCCCTACTACAGAAACATGCAGTAATAGAAAGAAATAGCAACTATTCCGATGATAATCACAATTTTAACTTATTATTTACTGCCTACTCTTTTTAACGGCAGGGTATACATTGTTAAATATAACTTTAATGATGCTGAGATATTTGCAAAACTCCGGACCGCACGTGTATGCGGTGGGGAACGAACGCGCTATTGTCCTTTCCGGGGAGTAACGCGTTCACCACCACACCACGCAGGTCCTTCGTTTCACCTGTCTCTCAGCTAGTTATTCCGGGGATATATTTATTTATGTGATCTTATAAACTGATCTTCTTAAGCTGACGCGAGGTTGGTACAGATCTTCGTT
>UYYA01000450.1:0-56076 GCA_900624975.1 Angiostrongylus costaricensis
GTGCGGATCCTAGCGCAGGAATCAAAAACATCAACGCGCAAAACTCTTGAGGCGTTTTGGATAAATTTCAAAAATCCAAAGATGAACCGGAAGGACGAATGCCTCACTATCACACGTGACCTGGCGCCCTATTTCAAAATGATATTTTGACCCCGGGGCGTGTCTTGCTCGCGACTCCACGTGAACTACGTGTGGGCCAGTCCCGCACGTAACATCACGGTGAGTGGCCTTTCTGTTCAATATGGCGTCTATTTGAAAGTTTGATCTTCATTAATACCTTAACCTTCTTTTCCACCGAATAATAAAAAGTATTCTAACATAAAGTACGTCCAGGCTCTGAGGAAGGCGAAGTCGCCGAAACGTCAGCCATCGATCAATAACATCAAAAACAACGACAACGACAACGACAACGAAGATCTGTACCAACCTCGCGTCAGCTTAAGAAGATCAGTTTATAAGATCTCATAAATAAATATAACAAGCCGTTTTTCTTTGTCCGAACTGGCAGTGATTTTCTACCATTTTTGTGATAGCCCCTTATTCTTTTTTAGGAAACACATACACAAACTAAGTGTTTTACATGCAAACCCATCCCGAACTACCTCTTCGCTGGTGCGTTAAATCCTTCGCGACGAAGCTGGTTTTTCGATAACATTTTTTTCTAATTTCTTTCAATTTCTGGATGAACAGAGAATTTCAAGAGATCTTAACACCAAGGATTTATTTAAAAAAACTTTGACATATCGTATTAATTGTAGCTATAAATTCTATACAGTATGTACTAAAATTCACTTTTGTTCAAAACTAGAATTTTTGAAGAAAAATTTAAAACGAGTCATCGTAAGTGCCAAATATTCCCAATAACATAGCGATAACCAAAGCAAAAAACTTATACGGCATTTGAAAAGGCTTGTAGATTCTAGCCTATTTATTGATATTAGTGTAATTCACTACGAGTTGAGATATGTCGATTTAAAATTGAAAGCATTCCAATGGTTTGCCACCTTAGCGTGCCTGGAAGCCGTTCGTAGCTGTTATGCTGAGAAGATTTTATACCTCTAAATTATTTCTCCAAATTGAGGAAGTTCATTACTTTATACCGAAGCCCAACTAAGAGTAAATTAACATCGGAAATCATGGCGCTCTTGTTGGAAACAGTCGCAAGACGGTAAATCTCCCACCGATCCACAAAGCGGTAACTTATTTTTTCTTCAGGCACAGGCTTCATTACGTAAAGATGCGTGTGAGCCTGAAAGCTTCTACGACATAAGGACTTCAGAGCAAAAATAAGCAGCTTCAAGGCTAGTGATAACGTCAATTTATCCATTAAACGAAAATGTAGCGTGGTGAATAAAATGACACCCGAATATTTCCGAGCAACAGAATCATATACTCCAAAAGGAGAACGGAGAATACAAAAGCAATTGTGGCGTGATGAATTGATAATCCACCTGGAAGTTGGCTACGACTGAAGCACCGACGGTAGCCAGCCAACCGACGACCATCAGCACCATGGAGAACCACTTCCACTCACCGATGTCCATTCGGCAATTAGCGTCGTAGAATTGCATAGTGGTCCGATGAATTAAGTACACTGTTACGAGCACTGTAAAAAATAATATTTATTTGGCGTTTCACTTTGCTTCACTTGAAGGAGAAATTTTCCAGCAATGAATTACTAACTGTCTTTACTGTTACACTGCTAGTTTTTGTAGCACTCCCAGCACCTGCTATTTCTTCCGTCTAGCTCGAATTAAATTCGCTCTAGCATGGTTGTTAAATACCATTGCACGCAACCGAAAGGGTTTATGAAAAGTTGTACCAGTTATGAGCAGGAGTTAGCTAAGCAATTTTTTATATTACGCCTACAAATTAGGTTAATCAATCAAAAAGTGAATGGGTGTTGATTAGCTCTCATAATCAAATCGAAAAGATTTCGCTGAAAACTTAAGTTTATGTTTAAAAAATTTCTAGTTGAAAACAAAACTATTGCTTATGAAAACAGTCAGCGTCGGAAACTGGTAAGCATGAACCTACAGAAAGCAAAGAGAAACAGATTTCAATGTCCATAAACTTACAAAAGAAAGCTGCTACATTGAGGAAAAACCCAAAAATGCTGCTTTCTGGTTGAACAGCACCACAATCGCTGGAACACTCTTATTTTATTCAAAAACTATAACAAATCGCTGTAGACACTGTGGGTCAAATGCAATAAAAAGCAGCACATCGGAGATTAGATGATTATGACGAGGAATTAATTTGCAATGTAAAAAGCGAGGAAAGACCAGTTGAACTTTATTTTACAACTCGTTATTTCTCACCTGATAAATGGAAGCCAACGGTCGACATGATTGTTCGAAACCGCAATGCCATACCTTAAAAAGGGCTATAATAGATAAATCAGAGAATGATAAGTTTTCGTTGAGGGTTTCTATGATAGAGGAACACCGTGAGCTCGAAGAAAAACACCGTTGTCTATCCACCACCAGAACATTCCCTCTCCTTCCTTTGAAGCGCTTATTAATGCCAAGACTTGGTGGAATCGTCAATGTAACCAGTTTCTGCACTTAAGTCAGGTTTGAAACAGGGAAAAAACTGGTGGATGTTAAAGTTTTTCGTATAATTACAGTCAAATAGAAAAACTGAACGCTATCCCAATGCAACGCATCTCACATGACTACAAAAAAGTTTTAGCTGCAAAACATAATTACAGGAAGACCTCGCGAGCGAAAAAAGTAACTTTTGAAGAAACACTAGACGATTTTTTTTTTTGCAAACTTCAGTGGTGATGTAAAAATACTAGTCGTAAAGCACTACTCCACTTGTTCCTTGTTCTACAACTCCTCTGCAAACAAGTTCTTCCGGCCATTGTCTCTCAGGAAATCCAAAGCACAAAGCGAAATAGAAATCAACTCATCCCAACTCACATGACATCATGATTTCAACAAAAAAAAATGCAATGCAAAGGACGTCGTCTCCATTGACATAGTACCTTTACCAGAGATGGACGAATGAGTGTTCACAAAACGCGTAAGATTTGTTCTCGGGTGCAAACTCACCACAGAGAATGGTTGTAATTCACATCATACTCTGACGTTAACCTGTCTTATTACCGTATCCGTTAAATATTGATTATTTATTTATTCCAAAAGCGTCATTTCATATTGCTTGCATCTGTTATGAATTACGACATTTAAGACATATTGAATTCTTACACAGATCTATAAAGTTCCTGTTTAGTAATAATCGCTGAAGATTTTGAATAAAGACGTTGTTGGTTATCAAGATTCCAGTGTTTACTGCAAGAATCACAGTTTGTAAAGTAAATCCTTCTGACTGTGATGCTTATAACATCAAAAGAACATTTTAACAATAAAAGGATAAAGGATAAAGCTCTCGGCGTTGATCAATCCCTGAGGGATGTGCCATGCATTCGACTTCATTAATCATCATTTGGAGGTGATTAGATGCATATCTGGCCTTTACAATGACTCGCAGTGGCCTACCGATGTATCGACAAAGTGTTGCTATCCTCCCTGACAAGCCTAGTACCAATCGGCCGACCACGAAGGTATGGAAGGCATCGTAGGCCATGGGCTCAGAGATAGATTCCACGTGTGTGTTGCAGGGCACCTCCGTCCACTGCGCCAAACGCGCCCATTATAAGAATAAGAGTTGGAAATTATACACAGTTTTTGGAAGAACATGGGTGAAGATATAGCCTTTTTGCGGATAACGGTTTCTATTACCGTGCCATGGAAAAATAACAAGTAATAAATAGAAAGTTATACTTCGTGATTTTTCAGTTTCAGTTTAACTGGATTCAATGTCGATTTGTGTTTACTTCACTATTCCGTTGACAGGTGACGGCTGATAACAGAGCTAGGGTAAGAAAATGGCGTAGAAAGGGCAAAACGAAGGCCTCAGTGGTGTAGTAGGTAACACGTGAGCCTCTGGAAAGAGTAATCGAGAGTTCGAATCTTTCTTGGAGCCGGGGTTTCGCACATCTTAGCATCATTGTGGTTGTTTTTCTCAAAATATTCTAGCATGAAGAAATAATAGGCAGTAAGCGAATGATTAGCATTATTCCACTCATTCTGGAGGTTGAGACTCACTGCTACATTACCCCTAATCTTGCATTCATTCAAATGCATATATGTAGCTTGTTCAACCATCAGTGATCATCGTAACCAACCGACTGCTGTGATCCCAACGGATCAGTTCATATAATTCAACCCATTCCGTTATCTTTTTTTCGATATGAGATTATCAATATCAAATATCTGGAAATATCTATGGCAAGTGAGTTGATATTTAAGCACTTTGGAATTTGTTGCAATTCCGAGCGCGCACTTTTCCACTGAGAGGGTGTTCAATCGCATAGAATTGTTCAACAAGTCGACTTCAGTTGCAATGAAATTCATAATTAGTTAGACGAAGTAGTTTCCACAAGCAAAACATTTGGATCTCGAATGACCGCTAATGAACGGATTTGCTGCGACAGTGGCAAAATCTAAATTTGAAGACAATGTACTTCTTCCCGATAGAAAATGAACTAGAGCTACCCATGCCGAAAACTTACGAACACCTTAGGAAAACTTCTTTGCACTTGCAGAGAAAACAACATTCGAGCAGGATTCGACATGCCATTGAGAAGTGAAAGTGAGCCGATGCCAAAATCATGGCCACATGCACTTCTAGCCACCTAGGTGGGTCATTATTGCAAAGGAAAGGAGCGAGTACAAGACTTGAGACCGGCATGACATGTGAATACAAGCCATTCAGTTACTCATAGAAACGAAAGCAACAATGCACAAGGGTGGTACAGCAAGAAAACTTACATCATACAAAAAAAACCAAAGAAAAAAATTGTAGACTCAATTACAATGACTCTCACGTATTTGAAAAACTCCGGACTGCAGGCGTATGCTGTGGAGAACGAACGCGTTATTACCATTTCCGGGAACTAAGGCGTTCACCACAGCATCACGGGTGTTAGCTGAGGGACAGGTGAAACAAAGTGTTCGCATTGTGTTGTGGTGAACGTTAGTCTCTGGAAAGGGTAAAACCGTGTTCGTTCGCAAACCTGCGATGCAGAGTTTTGCAAATATCTCAGCATCATTGTGGTTGTTTCACACGTAATACTCTGCAATGAAAAAATTTTAATAGGCAATAAATAAAAAGTTAACATTGTGGAATCAATGTTTTTTACTGTAATTAATAGAATCAGTCATGCGAAAGCCTTCCTCAGGTCGTCACCATCGCAAGGAGTCGCCGTCATTGTGGATCAGAGTGTGTTCTGCCACCATGCGACTAGTTTGATACCAAGACGTGATGGACCCTGGTATTCGTTCACTCTTGGCTTGCTTTCTGTTTGAAACACCGGACTGCCTTCTAACCTTGAAAGACCCCGCGAAGAGATAAATTCCTCCGTTGTACATCGTAGGCCGAAACCCAGGAACACCGACCCACGATGAAGCTGCAAACCGCTGAGTGGTGTTTCTGCGTTTCAGAATGCGATGTAAAGCAAGGGTTTATTTCTTCAGAAAAATTCCGCATATCTAAAAAAAGTTTAGCATTTTTACCCGAAAACCCAAGAAAGTGTAAATTCACCTGTATCACCTGTAGTCCCTTTGGTCGTCGAACTCGACCAGGTGCCATTAAATCTTCCATTTTTCCCTATCGCTGGCAAGAGTAGCCAAGTGGGTACTGTCTGCTTTAAAAACCGTTGAGCAGCATATCTTTCTTGCATTCTTCTCGTGAAAAGCCGTGACCATCCGGTCGGTGGTCTTCCTCCAGTACATTTGAGATTCTGAGGAGTCCAGAAACTAGTGGTCCCTGGCAATCGGTTCTCGTTGCATTGCGTGCTCGGCACGCTTTCTCTTCCACTGGTTACCGTAAAAGCAGCATCTTTGGGTTTTGATCGTTGACCAAGGTCGGAGCTTCGGTTTGCTTCCGTTTCATGTGCGACATGGGATTGGGCTATCGCATCACCCTTCCGACTGCGCGTCCAATAACCCTGAGTGATCTTCAATCCTGCGTACACAGCAACCAGGTTTCTGACGTATGCGTAAGGCAGGAAAAACTGTTTAGTCGAAAAGCTGGGTAAGGGGTTCGGTGTTCCTTGTTTTTTTTAATACATCCTCGGTGCTCTTGGAAGCTCTCCAAACCGCTCGTTTCCTTCTGCTCAAGTTTGGCGCTAAGTCGTTCATCATGTTGATTTCCCGACCTAGATAGACATGACTGGAGCATTCGGACATAATCACTCCGTTGTGCGTGAGTGAAACCAACGTGACCAATCCATTCCTCATAACCATCGCTTTTGTGAGATTTAGTCGAAGACCAATCTGTCGACAGGCTTTATGATAAAGCTCAAGCATACGTTCTGCCTAGGTAATGTTTGGGGTTACAACGACGATGTCATCATCAAAGCGAAGATGGTGTAACTGCCGACCGTCGATTTTCACTCGCATTTTATCCCAATCTAATGTTTGCATGACGTTCTGGAGGGTGGCGGTAAATACTTTTAGTGAGATGGCATCGCCTTGCCTAACTCCTCTTTTAACGTTAACGTTGATACCATTTTAAAATAGTGATATCTTGGTTGTGAAATTCTTGTATAGCTCACGAAAAACCTTTACATACTGAGTAGGTAATCCCTGACTATCAAGGATGACTGCTTCTATTTTAGCTGGCCCAAAGTGGTCCACGGTACTAAACCTCTTTGGAAACTGTGCTTGCTCAAATGGATGGCCTTCATCCAGTGTAATGTCCGTCCTGTTGAGAATAACTCGAGTGAAAAGTTTGTAGACGGCACACAGCAAGCAGATTGGGCGATAGTTGCCGATATCGTGCAGGTCACCCTTTTTGATCAAAAACACGGTCTTGCTGGTCTTCCACAGAGTAGGAACCTTGCATTCAGACAGGTAACGTGTGAGGAGCCAGGCCAGCATGTTTAGGAAGACTGGCGGAGGGTTCTTCTGGTGTTTGGCTCTTATCCTGTACGGTCCTGGTGCTGTTCGATTTTTCACCGACGAAACCGCATGTCGGATTTCGGAAAGTACAACCGGTGGTACAACTTATTCACCCTACTTTATTTTATATGACGGAAGGTGGACGTGGCTATCGAAGATATCCGAGTAGTATTTTTGAATGATTTTCTCCATTGCCTTTCTGGACGCTGTAGTTGCTCCGCCTTGATGCCGGAGTGCAGTCATTTTGGTCTTGTAATTGGCGAAGCTTCGATGGGGTTTGAGAATGCTTTTCCAAACCTCCCCAGCTTCGACCATTACTGGCGCTCTTCTCTCACCAAAATTTTTTTTATCGCCTGCCTGCATTGTTTGCAAGTTCGGACGCTAGTTCGCGGTTGCCTGCAGCTCGTGCGATTCCACGCTGGCGTATCAGCTGAAGTATTTCTGGAGACAGACGTCTCTTGGTGACTTTCAAACTCTGAGCTTTCATAGCGCAAACGTGAAGATGTTGAATGGGCCGATCGTATTCTTCGCCGATGTTATCGACAATGGCATCTTTTTAACAGCTGATTAATGGTTTGAATAAATCCAAGTTTACGGGTTCTGGGACTTCGGTTTTGGAAATTAGCGGCTTTTTCTCCTTTCCTCGAGAAATAGAATCTTGCACGAACGAGACGATGGTCTGATCCCGTGCAGAATTTTGGGACAGCAGCGGCATCTGTTAAGCGGAACCTTCTATTTAATATGATGTGTTCTATTTCGTTATGGTACACCCCATTGAGAGACTCCCACGTCCAGTGTTGAGGGTGGGACTTCTCGAATTGCGAGTTACCATGGATTGTCCTGGTCGCCATGAAAAACTCAGATAGCCGCTCACCGTATCCGTTTCGTTCTAATCCGTGGATCTCAATGTGACGCTCTTCAGACGTTCTTTTTGGTCCAATCTTGGCGTTTAAACCTCCAGTGATGAGCCTGAAGAATATATGGTCTTCTCCGTAGAACTTCTCCAAGTCCGTTTAGAACGCTTCGACTTCTTCTTCGTCATAGCTTGATGTTAGCGCGTAAACGACGAAGACTGTTAAAACCGAATTGATGCACATCTTTTTAATCGTAAACGTCCTATTTGGGTTGTTAGTTGTTCAAACGAATCGATGTTCATGGAGAAACTCGTGTTGACGAGAAACTGACTCCGCCGTCTCCTCTACTGTCGCATGTTCTGAGAAACAGTTTTTCTCCGGTGTCATAGACAGCGTTGAAAGGCTGGCGTCTTCTCGTCTAGGCCAGGAAGATGACTTCGTACCTTTCCCTTCCTGCTCTATTGAGGACTCGGATGCAAGTGTACGTGCATTGTAGGCACAGATCGTCACCATAGTCCTTTGAAATCCAGGCAGTTTCCATTGGCCCTGAAATTTTAACAGCCTTCACGTTCTCGTCCTACGCAACGCTGCACAATTGGGGACTCTTTAGTGGCCAGGAAAATAAGGCTCGTTTCTTTCACTGTGTTTAGCTTATTGATATTCACTTATAGTTTGCTGGGCTCTGAACTTGGAGGCTGGTTACGCTCATGGGTAGTCTGTCAGTCTCTTCATGAGTGGACATGGAGCTTATTTGTTGGAGGCGACTCCTAACCGCCACCCGTCTGTCATCTTCTGTCATCTTTGTAGGTCATCTTTTTGTAACGAAAAGTTTAGACTCTCAAAAACGTCTAAAGAATGCTACAACAGAACAAACAAGCTAGAATGGAACGAACGGGGTAAATGATACTGCAATAATTAGAGAAGCATTCCATCAGAAAGCAGAAACGGTGATCCTATCTTTCCCTAACACTCTCTTCCAGTCCACGTGGGAATGCTTAAGCTCGGCCACCCACAAGGTTCCAAATAGAATCGACTCGACCAACGCAACATTTGTAAAGAAAGGTGAATCCTCAAACACCAGCTGACCCAACGAGTGAAATGGTCGAAAACCTTTGTAGATAATGAATGTACAAAAATAAACGAATCTAATGCAAGAAGTGCTAAGATCCTCGCATTAGATGTGATTACGAACCACAGAGGAAAAAAGAAGTGGGAAATTAAGAAGAAGAATAGTAAACCAAATGTTTTTTCTAAATGATGTCACCGTTGCCCACAACTTTACACGGGATCGGACCATCCTCTATTTTTATTCTTGGTGGAAAGCACAGAAAACCACAAAATTCAGGAAACGCATTTCTGGATTTCCACGGGCTTCCCTCATATGAGGGATTTCAAGGCGGTTAGTCTCGAGGCTACGTGGGGCGTCCCCAGAGGCGGATAGGGGGTTAATCGCGGACGAAAAGCAACCTTTGCTTTTCTGAGACGGAGGTGGATCCAGAGAATGGACTCCCTGTTTCTGCTGCTCTGGTTTGGCCCATACTTTCTGCATTTGCTAAGCGTATTCATGCATGCGTGTGTGGGTGCGTTCTTGCTTATGCGGATTGTATTCTACGAGTCAATTCGGCCAAAAGCCAGCAATCAAGTGGCAGGAAAGCATATAGGAGGCAGTTAAAAGCCGCCTCCAACGAATGAGCACCATGACCACTCCAGGAGAGCCTAGCAAGGCACCCGTCAGTATAACCACCCCCACGTTCAGAGACTAGCAAGCTATACGTGGTTATCAAAATGCTAAACGCCCTAAAAAAACGGTCCTTATTCCCCTGGCTCCGAAAAGACCCCAATTTGGCAGCGTTCGGTAGGACGAGTACGGAGAGGCTGCTAAAATCTCAGGGCCAATGGAAACTGCCTGCACTACAAAGAACTATGGTGACGATCTGTACTTGCAATGCACCTACACTTGCATCCGAGTCCTTGATAGAAGACCTGCTCATGGTAGTGAGAAGGATAAGTTACGACGTCATCGGACTGGCCGATGCGAGACGACGGTACTCATTCAACGCCGTGTATGACACCGGAGAAGAACAGTTCCTCGGAACATGCGACAGTAGAAGAGGCGGCGGAGTCGGAGATCTCTCCAGCACGAGTTTGTCCATTAACACCGATTCATTCGAACAGCTTGCAACTCGAATTCGAAGTTTACGTTTAAAAAAATGCGGTTCAATACCGGCCTTGACAATCTTCGTCGCTTACGTACCGACATCAAACTATGACGAAGAAAAAGTCGAATCGTTCTATATGGACTTGGAGAAGTTCTACAGAGAAAACCACGCATTCTTTAAGGTCATTATTGGAGAATTCAACGCCAGGATTGGACCGAGAAGCACGTCTGAAAAACGTCACATTGGGTTCCATGGATTACAAAGAAACGAACAGGTGAGCGGCTATCTGAGTTTATCATGGCAACCATGGCCATCTATGGTAACTCGGAATTCCAGAAGTCTCGCCCTTAACGCTGGACGTGGGAGTCTCCCAATGGAGAGTACCGTAACGAAATAGACCATATCATAGGAAACAGAAGTTTTGCCTAACCGATGTCGCCGTTGTCCCAAAATTCTACATTGGGACAAACCATAGCCTCCTTCGTGCAAGATTCTATTTCACGCGGAAAGGAGAAAAAGCCGCTAAATTCAAAAACTGTAGTCCCAGAACCACCGCAAACTGGAACTTATTCAATTCATTAGTCGGCTGTTGGGAAAATGCCGTTGTCGGTAACATCGACGAGAACTACAATAGGTTCATTCAACATCTTCACGTTAGCGCTACTATGAAAGCTGAGAGTTCGAAAGTCACCAAGAGACGTCTGTCTCCAGAAACACTTTAGCTGATACGCCAGCGTGGAATCACACGAGTCGCATGCAGCCGCGAAGTAACGTCCGAACTTGCAAAGCAATTCAGACAGGCGATAAGAAAAGGTCTTAAAGAGAGAAGAGCAGCGGTAAATGTTGAAGCTGCAGAGGCTGGGAAAAGCATTCTCAAAACCCAATGAGGCTTCGCCAACTACATGACCAAGATGATTGCACTCCGACGTCCAGATGGTGCAGTCACAGCGCCCAGAAAGGCAATGGAAAAGATAGTTCACGAATGCCACTCAGATCTCCTCGATAGATACGTCCACCTACCGTCATATGAAATAAAGGAGGATGGATATGTTGTGCCACCGTCCTCCCTTCCGAAATCCGATGTGCAATTTCGTCGGTGAAAAATCGAACAGCACCAGGCCCGGAAAGGATAAGACCAGAACACCGGAGCACATTCCGCCAGTCCTCGTAAACACAGTGGTTCGGCTCTTCACACGTTATCTGCCTGAATGCAGGGTCCTTATTCAGTGGAAGACCAGCAAGACCGTGTTATTGTTCAAGAAGGGTGACCTGCACGATATCGCCAACTATTACCCAATCTGCTTACTGTCTGTCGTCTACAAACTTTTCACTCGAATCATCCTAAACAGGATTGACAGAACACTAAACGAAGGATAGCCATGAGAGCAAGCAGGGTTTCGAAGAGGATTTAGTACGTTGGATCACATCCACACGGTAACACGGCTCATTGAGCTGTCGCGAGAGTACCAAAGACTGCTCTGTCTCACTTTCTTCGATTTACAGGAAGCCTTTGATTCAATTGTGATAGAAGCAGTCTTGGAAGCTTTTGATAGTCAAGGAGACCCTACTCAACACACAAAGATTCTTCGTGAGTTGTACAAAATTTCACAACCAAGATATCACCATTCGACAACGATATTAGCATCGACGTCTAAAGAGGTGTTAGGTAAGGCGATACCATCTCCTGAAAAATATTTACCGCCACCCTCCAGAACGTCATGCGAACATTGGAATGGCGTAATATGGGAGTGAAAATCGATGGCCGGCAATTACATCATCTTCGCTTTCCTGATGACTTCGTCTTTATAACACCAAACATTAGCTAAGAAGAAGGTATTCCTGCCGACTTTGATAAAGCCTGTGGAATGATTGGTCTTCGATTAAATTTTACAAAAACGACGTTTACGAGGAACAGATTGGTTTCGCATGCTCCATTCACGCTCAACTGAACGAATACCTCCGAACGCTCCAGTTATGTCTACCTAGGTCGTGAAATCGATATGATGAACGACTTAGCTCCAGAGTTGAGCAGAAGGAAACGAGCGGCTCTGGAAGCTTTGTAGAGAATCGAAGAAGTAGTGAGGAGAACAAAGAACATTCGACTCCTTGCCCATCTCTTCGACTCGACGGTTTCTTCTGTCTTAACGTATGCGTCAGAAACCTGGTCGCTGCGTAAACATGATGAAAAATCACTCAGCGTTATTGAACGCGCAGTCGACAGGACGCCGCAAGGAGTATCTAGTGTCACGCAACTAAGGGAAGAGATTCCAAGCCAAGCGGGAAGATTCCGACCTGCGTCAACGATCAAAAATCAGAGATGCAGTTCACGTGATGCGTATGAATGATAACCGATGGGCAGAAGCCGCTAGTGACTGAATTCTTCGGAATAACAAACGCACTGCAAAAAGACCACCGAGGTCAGAGTTTTTCACAAAGAGCCTAGAAGAAAGATATGATGTTCGACGAGTCCCTAGGGCGTCAGAACCCATTTAGTTGATCTTGCACGCAGCGGGGAAAAACGGAACATTTACTGGCGCCCGTTCGAGTCACTCGGCGATCAACGGGACTAACGGTGTTACAGGTGATGAAATGTATTTTGCAGGTTAACGTAACCAAATTTATCCATACAACTGTATAAATGGTTAAAGGAAACGTTTCAGCATTTCTTTTCACAGCCTCTATGACAACGGTGGAAATGCCTGTGAAACTAAAATATTTTCGGCGTGGAACTAAAAGAAGATTCTCATTGTCTGTACACCAGAAAGGCCCTCAGTACCGCATAATTTGCTCGGATGAGTATGTAGATGGTGCTAGAATCTTAGAATGACTCAAACCTGCTTTAATTTGAAAAGATTACGGTGACGATCTGTGCTTTGCTCGCCTTCACGTCAATATCGGTCCCCTGTATCAAAGACTTGACGATGCAAGTTAAGAACATCAACGGCAGCATACATACCAGGACGATCTGCTGCTCAAAATGCAAACTATAAAGATAATAAAAAACAGTAATATTGTTTTTTTGAGTATGAAGGAAGTTATGCATGAATCAACAAAAGAATCGCCCAATCTGCTTCTCGTTTGTCGCTCAAAAGCACTTTATTTAATTCAATCTTAACAGATTTTTTCGTGGTAATCCGTAAAAGCTAGCTTGTCTAATTTAGGTAATACCCTGTCAAGTCTTTCTATACAAAATATCAAAACATGGGATTTAGTATCGATTATACGTGATAAGGACGCGTGTGGCGCAGTGGTCGGAGACGCCTTACATTATACATTTGGGATCGATCCCTGTACTGAAGGACCACCAAGCCTTCCATCTCTCCGGGTTCGGCAAATTGGTGCCGAACTTGTCTCGGATGATAGTCGCACTGGCTTAATACATTGGTAGGCCACCGTGAGTCACTGTAAAGGCCAGATACGCATTCAATCTCCTCCAAATGATGCTTAGTGAGGTGGAATGCATGGCACATCCTTCAGGGATTGATCAAAGCCGAAATCTTCATCCTTTAGTATAGGTGGAAGGTTTGCAAAAACAATTCAAATAACTAGCAAACTGGAGCACGGTTCAATGAGTGATCGTAGAAGAAATGATGTTCGAAAAATTTATAGACAGCAATTGTGAAATAAAGGAAGGGTGTTTCTTTTAAACATGTGTGACAGTCAACTACAAAGTTCGAATTCCAAATGTAAACCCGGAACATCTCACAAACAGTGTTATCACTACTAGTGGCGATCACAGTAAATAGTTGAAATAGCAGTGATTAGAGGATAGTAGTGGCCAATAAGATCGAATAAATTAAAAATCCGCACCCAAGCCAAGGTATACGGTAGTCTTTTGCAGTTAAAGAATATAGTTAAAAAAATAGTGTTTTAAAAAGATAAAGGATTTGCAGTTTTGCGGTTGAGAAAGCAGAAAAAAGAACAAGGAAGAAGAGGAGGAAGAAAAGCGGCAAGGATTGTCTTTATCATTGCTTGAAAAATCCGACATGGAACACCAAGTTCAATAAAACCGTAGGAAAATTGGAGAAGGTGCTCAGCTTTGCTCTTCTTTCCAGAAATTTTCAGGTCGTTTAAGTAGATAAACAGCTTAAACTTTAAATGCAGTTAAATAACTAAGCAAATAACTGGGAAATGATCTTTAGTACTAAATAGTAGGTCGTTGTGGTGATTCATGAAATACGCTGTGCTTTAGGCCCACTCATTCAAGGAGTGTTAGATCGGATTTTCCTCTTGGGAGTATGGGATTCCTTCCATCTACTAATGAATGAATTAATCTCTTAATGGAAGATGAATTACAAAAGAAATTGTCAGTAGCTTCCAAAACATCGCAAATGTTCAATAATCCGCTAATGATAGAGGAGCCACTGCTATGCAAGAATCGGTCGATGTTGCCCAGTTGTTTTACATATAATAGCAATGTTCATAAATAATAATGCAAGCTCATTAAATGCTGTTTATAATGTGATGTTAACGAGAAGGCGGAGCATAGTCCGAAATTTCACAAAAAAGTAAAAAGTAGCTTGCAACAGTGTTCAGAAAACAACTTACTGGAATTAGCGACAACGCTTTTGCACTCACAAAGCCTTCTATGTGTCATGCGACTTTTAAATTACAGATACTTTGAAATGTTTCTGGAAGGAAATAAAAAAATTTAGCAGGAATAAAAAAGAACAGTCATGGAAATTTGACTAAATTTCGAACTATTGCAATGGCATACGTTAGATAGGTATTGATTAACGGTGACTTAGTGTCCAAACATTAGCGGCAGTTTTTTTCCATCCTTTCAAATCATCAGCATCAGTGTTTCATTGCAGAGCAGCGGGAAACAAACAAATGCTAACTGCCGAAAACTTTGAGTATAAGTAAGAGAATTCTTGTCAGTGGAAAATAGCAAAGAAATCTTATTTCTTTAATGGAACGCACACATACGGAATTTGACTGTTGATAAAAGGTAAACAAAAAAACCCAGATTCTTTTGATGAAAAAACTCACCCAACAAAGATTGCAAGCAACTCAAATACAACCGCTAGCAACGGAAAAATGCCATATTCGACAAACGCCATTGCTGCTGAGCTGATAATGCCAAACACAACTAACTGACAAAGCACCGTATCTTCAGCGAACGACGCCTATTGATACCACCCCATGTAGACACACAAATCACCAGGGTTCCGCTCGACAAACATTGTGCGTGTCTCTGGCTGTTTATATTTATGTATGTATACGTGTTTATAGAGGAGAGTGT
Organism: Angiostrongylus costaricensis; assembly: GCA_900624975.1. Taxonomy (NCBI): domain Eukaryota; kingdom Metazoa; phylum Nematoda; class Chromadorea; order Rhabditida; family Metastrongylidae; genus Angiostrongylus; species Angiostrongylus costaricensis. The sequence continues at coordinate 15,233 of UYYA01000450.1, forward strand.
AATGCCGTGGTAGGAGGCGCCTTATGATGCACATGAGATCGATCTCCGCTTCCCAGACTCACCAAGCCCTCCATCCCTCCGGGTTCGGCAAATTGGTACCTGAATTGTCTGGGAGGATAGGAGTACTGGCTCGATACATCGGTAGGCCATCACGGGTCATTGTAAAGACCAGATTTGCATTCAATCACCTCAAACAATGCTTAATGAAGTCGAACTTGTGGTGCATCTATAAGTGATAGATCAACGCCAAGAGCTTCCTTTTATGTTTGTATATATCTGTGTACGAATCACCGCGTGTGTGAGTCGAGAAGAAGAGCGGTATTTCTGTATTTTAAGTGTCTGTATTTGCATATGTATATATGTATGTATGTATGTGTATGCAGGTGTATGCCTGTATGCGGAAAGTCGAAACGTTACCGTCCACGGATCGCATCAAACAACAGATCACATCAAACAACTCTAAACGAAACGTCCGTGTAGGTAGTAAGCGTCTTCTATAATGACACTCCTATTGAATTCCATAAATAAATCTAATGCTAAATGATTATTAAAGCAATATAATAATAGCATAGGGTAAACACGCTAACAAAATTGTCTGCTAAAGAGAACAAAAAATAAATATGTAGGAGTTTTTGCAAAGTATTGTTGCGCTGATATTTTATCAAGACTGAAACTCTGCCAAAAAAGTTATAACATATACACAGTTAATTGTTCCTTCGGTGTTCGGACAAAAATTCTGCTGTGGTTTCGGTGTTGTTTTATGGAGCGAAAAAATTCTAGGAAAGCATTGAGGTCAGTACGTTCTCTTCTAATGGCTCCCTGGAAATCAGTGACCAATTTGCAATTTTATTTTTCTTGAAAGTATTTCAGCAAAAACTGCCTTTTTCGAAATCTGTGCTGCAACAAACAACGCTTTAAAAGCTTTCGGCGTTGACGAATCCCTGAGGATACGCCATGCATTCTACTTAATTAAGTATCGTTTGGAGGTGATTGAATACATATCTGGCTTTTACAATGACTCGCGGTGGTGGCCTACCGAAGTATCGTGCCAGTACTGCTATCCTCTTAGATAAGTTTGGTACCAATTTGCCGACCCCGGAGGGATGGAAGGCTCGGTGAGCCGTGGGCACCGGGATCGATTGTATTGCATGTATTGCAGGGCGTCTCCGATCACTGTGCCACCAGCGCCCTATAGTGACATATATATATGAAAATTCATTTTATACTCTACTTTTTTGAGTAGTCAAATTGCAATATAGGTTGTACCTGACAAATTTTAAATTTTCGAATTCAGGATGTCAAAAGAGCAGATTAAGCAAATCAACTTCTACGAATTCAAAATCGACTTGTGTAGTGCAAATGGCTCGAAACATAATGATGATAATGAGGTATGAAACCAAGGAAGTGTTAACGAACTCATAGTGCGGCATGAGCTTGGAAAATCCTGTCGATGAAAATTTGACCCCGAAGACAAGAAGAGAGGTAATGGAGGCTCCTCTTCCATTGACAATGATGAATTCAAAATTTCCCTATAAGCATATAAATGTATAACTGTTAATGAATTTCAGATAGACTCACTATGAACATCTTAACTGTTTCGGGCCATCCAAAGAAAATTTAAAAGTGGAAGAAGCTCCACAAATGGATCCCGTACGGATTTTATGGCAATTAAAGAATTCGTTGGCATTCGTTCTGCGTAACAAGAATAACGCGTTTTCCAACCGTATGGTGATGTATAACAGGAACTGTATCATAAGGCATCCTGCGACGATTGGCCAATGCTTCGACGGCGATGAAGTTTCGCAGCAATATTCAGATTAGAAATTGCGCTAAAGGAAGGTCACGGTGACATTTGGAGGGCTACAGCTGGTTTCATTCATCGAAAGTTCGTGAATTCGAGTGAAACGCTTGCGGCGAAGAAGTACGTACAGAAGATTGGCGAAGTGCACCAAATACTTTAATGGTTGCGCCTGTCATGTGCTGACAAACAGACAATTCTTTCTCCACGATAACGCGTTGCCGCACTTCGCATTGCCGGCGGTGCAACGGTTGAACAAGTTGGAGTGTGAGGCTCTGTCTCGTCTATCATACTAGTCAAAGTTCTCGAATATCGCCTACTTCTTTTTCGAGCATTTTAATGACTTTCTATGTAATACACCAGGAATCAGGCCGATGTCAATGCATTCAACGTCTTCATCGCTTCGCAAGAAAAGCATAAGTCCTTGCAGTAGGATGACGAACCAGATGCAAGTGGATCCGTCGGTGGAGAGAAAAGCATTGTCTACTCGAGAAAAAATTCTGGAATGTTTATAAACTAGTACAGGCTGACAAAGCAGATTAAATGTGTATTGTAGCGAATGCGAGAAACTACATCGGACAAAACAATGGAAAAAAGTTTCCCTTGTACAGAAAATTGATCACATAAAAATAGTATTCTTTACACGAAAAGTTTAACAGAGAAGAATAGAAAACACCACATGAAAACAGTCTTGCGTAATAAATGCGAAAAAAAAATATTTTCTGTGAGACAGAGAATAGTTCCTATTCCCCCCAATTAACTACGGTTGTTGGTAGGTGGCGCTCTTTTGGTTCAACGTTGCTGTGTTTGTTAGCAGTTACTGGTTGGTGTACGGTGCCGAATTTCAACTGTTGGGAATAACGGATACGGTTACGTTGAGATTGGTACTTCGTCGTAACGATTGTTTTCCATAAATATTTGCGCTGCCGATGAACGTGATGGCATTTCAGTGGTTTTCTTCACTAGTGGTGAGCTTCACTTCGTGAACCCTCACTTGTTGATAAGGGTCGGGCCTGCTATACCTGCGAGGAGATCAATTATTAGACTTCTTTGTGGAAAACTCCTTCAAAACCGCAAATACAGACTGTTTTTTATAACGAATATCTGGGAACATGTTAACGAGGCTACTGTAATGTTCCACGGAGAATAGACTGGACCGCTATTTGACGACATTTGTAGAGAAGAACGAAAGTCCTCAAGCAGCATTCAAACGCGCACTCAAAGTTCGCAACCCTTCGTGGATGACGAATTCTAAATGAGTTGAAAAAAGTGCAGGCATACACAAAGTGTTCGGTGTTGCTTCGTGTCAAAAGAAGCTGAAAAAATTATTCCCAGGATCGACTTTCTATTAACCTCGGCATTGGAATATGAATGCGTCGTTTTCTTGTTCAGCAATCGCGAGGTTTTTAAACAGCATACAATTACAGTCATCAACCACATGCGACTATAATCAGCTGTGCTAAACTTCCTCATCGGAAGTCACGAAAAAGCGGCTCTGAAGAAGGCGATACTGCCGAAACGTCAGCTAGCGTTGTATTGTATTGTGTTTTTCTATGGAAGTAAATGTATGCTGTTTAAAAACCCTGCGATTGCTGAACATGAAAAAATTATAATTAGACACAACACGAAATTTATTTATTTGTTAAATAGGTCATTGAAATGCTAGCGAAGAAAACCTACATGACTTCTGCAGACTTTCGAAGTAGAAAAAAATTAAAATTTACTGGGAGAGTGAGGGATTGTGTATCAGAGCAGTGAAAACCCGTGAATAACCAGCATGTTTACTGCTAGCATCTTAAGGCGTAACTTAATTTAGTATGATAATTAAGCACAAAAATGCAAAACTGATAACACTTATGAGCAAAGGTCATTTAGTCATTCAATCACGCACACACGCACACACGCGCTTACACACATACATACATACATACATACATACATACATACATACATACATACATACATACATATATACACATCCAATTCTAAGCACATCTAGCTACACACACATCCAGCTTATCACACATAAAGCTACACACACTTCCAGCTACACATACATCCAGTTACACACACACGCACACGTCCAGCTACACACATATCCAGCTACACACACACACATATCCAGCTACACACACACATATCCAGCTACACACACAGACATACACACAGACACACACACACACACTCGCACACACACACACACACACACACACACACACACACACACACACACACACACACAGACGTGTCTAATTGTTCAATTATTCCGTGTCGTGCCCATCTAATCGTGCGTGGAAGCCATTCATTCCTACGTGGAACACCAGTTAGGAGTTAATTAATACCGGTAATCACGGACTTCTTGTACCAAATTTCGGCGATGGTGACGACATTAGCGAAGATCCAAATAGACTGACGTCGGCACTTAAGGACACTGATAGCTTTGCCACTCTACCAACAACGCACTGGACTCAATATCTCTCAAAGTTGTTCTTCCTGTCTACAATATCGAACTCTGAGACATCGAGTGGAGCTCGACCAAAAGTCGGGCTGCACAAAAGCCGAATGGAAACGAAAAAAAACGAGCAGGTTCACGACATGTCATGGAGAATGCTTTTTGCTGTGTGCCTTGTGCTCCTCTTCTTTAGGCCACGGGTCGCATCATATTCCATGTGATCCACTACAGGAGATGAGAAGGGGAGGACCTACATTGCCAATTGGTTGACGGTCCCCATGTCGTTCATGTAGGAAAATTCCCGCTACCAAATGTCGGAGGCGTTGACTTTGTCGTATACCCTTCTATTTCATATGTAGTCAACTCAAACGAAATTCTACCTCAACGCTTGGCCATTTTTCATCCCAAACTTTCGCGTCAAAAAAAAGTCAAAATAAGGAACTGCTACTTGCCAACTTTTATAACTGATAAGAGCGAACCAAGCGCATTTTAAACATTCTTTTAGAAAGCGCTCTACAGTGAAAAGGCTTTCTGTGAGATGGTTGATGGATACTTTAACGACAGAATGAAAACAGCAAATAAAAGTAAACGCAAGGAAGAAAAATTTGGAACGGGGAATTGAAAATTGAGATGAGGACTGAAATCGGGCTTGCGCGAACATCGTTCATAGCAACGAAAAAAAGTGAAATGGGATTCTCCTAATGGCACGACTCGTGCGAAGATCGATCGTATTCTCAGTTGGAGATTTTTCCAGAAAGATTTGTACCGATATAAGCAGGAAAAATTACTGCTCGGACCTGTGCAACTGTAATGTACTGCTATCCGCCCTGATGAACAATGATGAGACGTTTCGCCATGACGTGGAATTCGAGAGAAAACACCAAGCGGAATTCTGCATTTTCGGGTTGCATTGGAAAGGATAAAAAGCGATATGGCTCAGAAATCGGTAATACCACCGTCGATTTTTTTAGAAGTGGTGGCAAATAAAGTTGTATGCGGCTGTTGTTTTGACATCGTTTAACTCTTACAGAAGCAACATCAAATCTTAATGGCAAAATAAAGCTCTAACGTCAACTAAGTAGGCATAAAAAACACTTTGGGCCTTGTTTATATCTTAAGAGATGCACCACCCATTTGAATTAATTAAATGTTATCGAATGCGTTAAAATGTTATCGAACGCTTATCTGGTCTATCCCTGTGGCTTTTGGATGTATTAAATCAGTGCAGCGTTAATCTAAGACTGGACTAGTAGCAAATTACTAGTCTCAAAAATGAAAAGCTTGGTAAGTCCACGCAGAGAACCAAAAGAAAGACCAAGTGTGTATTGCGGGCATGTCAAATCACTGTGGTACACGCCTCGACTACGTGAGAGCACTGCCGGATTTCTAAAATAAAATAGACCAATATTTGTCAGAACCCACAGCGGCTACTCATTGCTTATCGCTCCGTTAAAAAAATCTCCTCTATTCGTTTCTGTTTGCTTCGACCGCAATTTGACCTTTGTGCGAATTATTCCAAAATAAGACCAATTCTACTCTTTTTTTCTTCGGAGGCAGGCAGAACATGCGTCTGTATCGGCGAGCTTCTATTAGATAAGAAATTTACAGCAGAGATAGTCGCTTCAATCCTACTGATAAGCAGAGTTTATTCATGCACAAAACTGTACAACAGCTAATGAAATAACGATTCAACCAGATGTAGGGTAGTCTTCGAAAAAGCATCCGTTGCCTTAAAATAAGGTAATTTTTAGGCATACAAAGCTGACACCGGCCATAGGCATATTTTAAGGGAAAACACTCGAAAAGCGGCAAGCCGAATGTATCGCATAGAGGCCAAACTTAGAAACTGGGTTATCATTTCTATTCAGGTATATAAGTTAATTTTTTGCAGCAAAATATGAACAAAATTTATATTTCAATGTTTCGCAAATGTAGTAAAATATGTAGAGTCTCATCTGGAGAGTAATGTTTGTAGCACAATCTATTAATAAGGTGGCACTAGTCGAGGTTTTTTCTTGCGCGTTGCTCATATTTCTAACGGCTCAGGTAAGCATACTACTACAGCTTTTACCAGTCACTCTGCAAGGCTTCAGAGTGATGATTATTAGACTCAAACATAAGGGCAATATGGGATTTTATTTCGCACTTACATACGTGTTGCTTGGTGCTGCAGGACTGAACGTCTTTTCAAGTTTTTCTGGTGGTTGTCACATCCTTCTTGGGCTAATGGGTACATATTTAATATTTTCTCTTAGCTGCTGTAATAACGGACAAAACTTTCTTGGATGCTTGGATACTTGGATACCTGGACGCCACATCCTCGCAAGTTTTGCGGGCTCCAGTACTATCTCCATTTTTCTGAGTTTTGCTGGTTTAGCCAATGTTTCCCAGTAGTCCCGATGTCACCCTGGCCAAGCTCTGCCTCAGGTCGTTACCACAACAGGAAGTCACTGGCCTTGTGAATCAAAGAAAGATTTGCCACCATGTGGATAATTTGATACTGGGACGGTGATGGATCCTGGTATTGGTTTACTCTTAGCACGACTTCCTAGTGGAAACGCCGGGCTCCTCAGCTTGGGGGACCCTGCCCGAAGAGTCTGCTGTACATCGCTGCGCGACACCTAGGATCACCTCCCAGCCACGATGAGGCGGTAAACCGTGGGGAGTTATAGGAAAAATAAATGAATTACTAAGCTATAAGTGTGGATCATTTGTGAAAAATTTTCTTAAGTTGTCTAACAGGTACAGCCATGAATTTCATATGTAGTGTCAGTTGGCGCAAGCCAATTGTGTAGGTGATTACCGCTTATGTAGGTTATTTTAAGTGCTCGGTAGTTATTGCCGTTTTACTGTTCATCCTGCCTGGGTTTATGAAGATTTTTCTACTCATAATTGCTCTGTAGTTTTTCAAAAAAAAAAGCAGCAGCCTAATGTTAGGCTGTAACCTTTTTTAATCACAACAATCAATTGAAAATTTTAACTCTTTTATTTACTGCCTTTTTTTTCTTCTTAATGGCAGGTTATGTTGCGAAATATAACTCGTATGAAATGCTGAGATATTTGCAAAACTCCGGACCACAGGTGTATGCAATGGAGAACGAACACGCGCTGTTGTTCTTAGCGGGGAGCAGCGCATTTCACCACTACACCATCCGGGTCCTTCGTTTTGCCTGCCTCTCAGCTAGTTCTATGACAAAAGATCAATAGAACTAGCCTGAGAGGCAGGCAAAACGAAGGACCCGGATGGTGTAGTGGTGAAATGCGCTGCTCCCCGCTAAGGACAACAGCGCGTGTTCGTTCTCCATTGCATACACCTGTGGTCCGGAGTTTTGCAAATATCTCAGCATTTCATACGAATCAATTGACAGTTGGAATTTCTTTCTTGATCTTTGCGGTTTTCCTCCAAAACCGTTTGAATACTTTTGATTTTACTTTCAACACCATTTGCACTGCTGTGTATAGCTGATACAGGAAACGTTCACTTGCAGAGTAAAACAGGTTAGAATGGAGTAACAAGTAACGAAAAGCACTACTTTACATTAAGGGAAGAACAAAGAGGAGGAAATAGGAAGCTTTTTAGATCTCACCAAAAAGCGGCCAATTAACCTTGAGGATGGTTTGGAACAGGCATCCTGTGTGAATATTGCACTTTGTTAGAACAACTGCCTGAATACCTTTATTATAAGCGACAATTAGACGCAATTTAAAACAGCACATAAGTGATCTCGCTTAATTTCGCAATACTAGCAAAAAACTTTATCTTTAGATACTCTCTTTGCATGACAAACAGCAATTGAGGTTGTTTTAATGTATAAGATATCGGTATTTTCTGGCTGTTCTTAAAACGAGCGCAATAACGTTGCTAACGTGTTACAAACTCTTAGACCTTAACGCAACAAAAGTAGTGTACGAAGGCAACTTTGGAATCGAGCAGTGCTGGGTGATGCAGGCAGGAAGTCTTGAGATTTTCACCCGGAGACTGCTAATAGAGAAGGATCGTCACCATGACTGCTAAATGAGCAAGTTCTGACACTCTTATAGGCTTTTTACTACTCGACAGTAGCTTATCTGCAATTTTTTTATTTCTATCTTTCTATTTAATTTATATGACTCGTGTTCACGTCTACTGTGCGGATTCCAGCAGTTCCCACATTTGATTGGTTTTCTCGCAGCTATTGTTCATGAAGATCTTCCAACTTTTGCGTGCGGCTTTGGTTGCTGCTTGAGGATTTTCATTTCGTTTTGAAAGTCGTAGACTGCTGGTCGAGCAATTCTTCCTGAAGTCCTGAGATAGCCTGGCAGGCAGGAGCGTTCCCAGTTGAATCGCAGAGACGATTTTTTTCCCAGACAAGTCCGGTACCAGTTCTCCGACGCGGAAGGATGAGAACCTTGGTTGGCTCGCTGAATTTTTCCAATGCTTCTTCAAATTCGCTGACGAAATAAAACAACTTCGTTATATCTTCCACAGGTAGCCCTATTTCTCGTCCTTTTGCATTCTTTGACTCTTTACGTTCTCTGTTAACCCAGAATTAGTGTTTTGAATACGTTTTCTTCATTTATTTCTGTTGCTTTTCCCACGAAATCCTTACTTTGTCTTTATTCCGTTCTAATAGAGGAAAGTTTTTATACGCACAGTACTTTTTTCTAAAGTAGTTATATACCGTGTTTATTACCAAATTCTTCAGTCATTTTTGCAATTCTAATACACCGACCTCCAACCAGAATTTTTCGAGATCATCTATAGCTTTATTCTTATGAATACGTCTCTTTTGTTAGTTTGGAGACTGTTTTCTTCTATAAATATATTGTTTTACACTCATTTTGAATATCTAGCTAATTTTTTTATTGTTACCGTTTTTCTCTAACTGTTTTGAGCAACGCCTCACAACATGGTAAAGCAAGGTTTGTAACGTAGCTTCAGCCCCTTTTTATCTGCTTCATGGATGACACTGTTGGCATAAGTGGCAAAGAAATAGTTGTAACTTTAAATAATGTTAGCGGCTATAAAGAAGTTTCGACGTTAGATTATAAAATAAGCCCCAATCTAAAGCTAAATAAAGAAGATTGGTTTTTATTTCATAAAACATTACCAAATTTTTTGGGTCAACAAAGTAGTTTCTGAGTCAATAGATAATGCCTAAAGAAGGTTGGATAAGCTTGGCACAAAGGAAGTAAGTGTGCAAAGGCAAGAACAGGAAAAAAATATTAGTTAAATTACCTGAAACAGAAGACTACAAACGGATAACATCTCTGCTTAGCAAAACTGCTAAGCTAGCTTTCCATCTGGTAAACACTAAAATAGCTGAGTTGCGGGATATAAATCGTGAAACTATCGTAATACTTATATGTAGAGTATATTCAACAAACTTACCGAAGTACAGTTACAAACACTTCATGGGTCACCCTTCGTGGCCAAGATAATCGGGCGCAAAGTCCATCATTGGTATGTGATTCTTCCTTTTAAAGGCAAGATATCTTCTGCTTTACGAGAAGCAGTTCATGACTTCCAACTCTGAGGTAATTGGCAGTGATATTATTGTGACCTGGAGCTGTGCCATTCTCTACGCTCTCTATCGAACTAGAGCACCCAGGGAAAGGAATAACGGGTAGTTCGGACCGTAAAGGTTGGTATGAAAATGTGCCGTTATCAGTTCTATCTCACAGCGTTATGTTCTAGTGATGCCATCATCGTTCGTTACAGCTGACAGTGGAACATCGTACTCCCACAATTCTTGACGGTATTTCTTTAGGCTGGTTTTTTTTGCTGGTTCTATCAGTTTCTTCCACCTGTGTCAACGTAGATGTTTCTGGAAATTTTTTCCCAACTGGCATTCATTGCTTGATGTGTTAAGTGTGTTGTAGTAAAATCATGCTTCTGTTTCATTCTGTTTTCGAGCAAGTCCTCGGTGCTAATGGTGATGCGTTCAGAGCTTCTTGTTTAAGGAACCGAGGCAAATTAGGCACAGCTTTAAGGTCATTTGAGAGGCACTTAGCAGTCTTTGGTCGGGTCTTTTATAATCTGCTGGTTACGTCTGGATAGAATTTCGTTGAGAATATTGTCATTATACACGGCTTCTCTTGTTCTTCCAATGCGATGACAGGAGTTCTTCCTTAGCTTAATACTGAACTACGTTTTCGCGTGGAAAGTCGGCTATCGGACCCAGCATAGAATGATAGGATTACGGATACGTCAAAGAGACACCTTGTCTCAGTCAGGAAAATGTCGCTACGGGAGCCTAAAGGTGTCCTGCACTACATTCGTGGTTGTTTGTTCGATCTTGCGCCTCACGTTCACCAAGCTTTCAATCCATCCGTAATTGACATATTGGTTACACACATGTCTGGGATGGGAGCAGCACTGGCTTGATGCATTTGTAAGCCATTTTAAGTTATTCTATGAAATAGCTATGCGTTCAGTCACCTTTACCGATTCTTGAAGAAGTCGATTGAATGGTACAGCTCTCAGGAAATGATCAGCACCGACTGCTTCATTCTTTAACGGCCGATCTTTGTGCGAGTCTTATTGTGAGGTGGCTCTCATGTTCAGCTGCGACTTTTCTTCTCGGAAGACGGACTTCCATGGAAGAGGAGTGTTATGAGCGAAAGTCCTGCAAAACAGTTTCATTCCCATTTCTTTCTCCTAATCTAAACTTTCTAAGCCTGTAGTCGCCTCGTTGGCCTTCCTTATTTTGCCACTATATTCTCTAACTACAAAATCATAATACGGCTTATCATTGCGGATAACTGCCTCTAAGTGACGGTGGAACGCATCTTATTAGTTCTCCTCAGCTGCGTCGGTCGGTTTGTAGTAACTGATTGTCGTGATTTCGTTATGGCGCTTTAATTGAAGACAGATGATAACCATGCAAGGAGAAAACATCTCATAGGAGTTAACGAAATGCACAGTGGACAGGTAGACGACAAAGCCTACACCCGCGAAGTTTTGTGATGGAGCCTTTTCTCTGCGGATGCCAAACGTTCAGTCGTTTAAGTGGCGTAGGTCGATCTCTGTGCTTTATGTTCACTGTACGGCGATCACATGAAATCTGATGTGGTCTACAAGTTCAAGAAGGGCGTGAACATCGGCCCCTAATAAGAGTGTTATATGTGCACAAAAAGAAAAATCTCTATGGAGTATCGACGGCGCACTCGATTTGTTCGGTTCCAGTGACGTCCTGTGCACCCCGAGAATTTTCGGCCTCTCACCGGCCATCTCACCGCCTGACGTCACAGACAGGAGCACTGAGTGTGCGGTGTACTGATTCTGGCCTGTTGCGGATTAAACAACTTTATTCTTCCTGGAGCCCTGTCTCAACCTTGCATGGACGTTTCCAGGTCTTCATCACGATGTGGATCCGAGAAAAGTATCATTTAGGCAATGATTATTTCGTTAGACCTTCCTACTAGTTTATTCAGAGATGGTATTAAAACCGAATTCAAAAACGAAAGTAGGAATAAAAAGCGACCTGCATCAGAATGACGATGTAGAAGCCGTGGCAAACGCTAAATTGAACAAAATGCTCCACTAGCCAGGCATAGAACCCAACGTCGTAACGGAGAAGATCTTGAAGTGGAAATCGTAATATTCGCATAAAGGATAAGAGAATAAAACTCTTGGCGTTAATCAATACCTGAAGGATGCGCCATGCATGCAACATCAGTCAGCATCGTTGGAGGTGATTGAATGCATACCTGGCCTTCAAAATGACTTGAGGTGGCTATCCGATGTTCGAACCAGTGCTACTATCCTCCCAGACAAGTCTGGTGCCACTTTTCCAACCACGGAGGGATGGAAGGCTTGGTGAGCCTAGAGAGAGGGAACCGACTCCGTGTGCATTGCAGGGTTTCTCCGATCACTGCACTGCAGGCGATCCATTTTGGCATCACCTGCATCACCCGTAGTCCCGTTGAACGTCGAGTGGCTCGAGCAGGCTCCAGCAAATCTTCCATTTTTCCACGTCGCGTGAAGAGTAGCCCAGTGGGTTCTGTTCGCTATAGGAACTCCTTAAGCATCACATCCTTCTTCCAGGCTTTTCGTAAACAACCCTGACCATCGGGTCTGCTTGCAGTGCGTTTGACATGTTGAGGAATTCAGTCACTAGCAGCTGTTGTCCTTCGGTTGTCGTTCATAAACACTACGTTTCCGACCCACCTTAACTTCGACAGTTTCACGGTATAGAACGGCATTTTTGATTTTTGGTCGATGTCGCAGGTCGGAGCTTCGGATTTTTTCCCTATTTGCGTAACACAGGGTCCCCGTAACATCGTTCTTTCGACTGCGCGTTCAATAACGCTGAGTGATTTTTCATCATGTTTACGCAGCGACCAGGTTTCTGACGCATACGTTAAGACAGAAGAAACCGTCGAGTCGAAGAGATGGGCAAGGAGTCGAATGTTCTTTGTTCTCCTCACTATTTCTTCGATTCTCTACAAAGCTTCCAGAGCCGCTCGTTTCCTTCTGCTCAACTCTGGAGCTAAGTCGTTCTTCATATTGATTTCACGACCTAGGTAGACATAGATGGAGCATTCGGAGGTATTCCTTCAGTTGAGCGTGAATGGAGCATGCGAAACCAATCTGTTCCTCGTAAACGTCGTTTTTGTAAAATTTAATCGAAGACCAATCATTCCACAGGCTTTATCAAAGTCGGCAGGAATACCTTCTTCTTAGCTAATGTTTGGTGTTATAAGGACGTAGTCATCAGCAAAGCGAGGATGGTGTAATTGCCAGCCATCGATTTTCACTCCCATATTACGCCATTCCAATGTTCGCATGACGTTCTGGAGGGTGGCGGTAAATATTTTTCAGGAGATGGTATCGCCTTGCCTAACACCTCTTTTGACGTCGATGCTAATATCGCTGTCGAATGGTGATATCTTGGTTGTGAAATTTTTGTACAACTCACGAAGAATCTTTGTGTACTGAGTAGGGACTCCTTGACTTAACGGTAGGTTATACATTGTGAAATATGACTTCAATGACGTTGAAATATTTGCAAAACTCCGGACCGAAGGTGTATGCGGTGGGAAACGAACGCGATATTGTCCTTTCCGGGGAGTAGCGCGTTCGATCTTTTGCCATCAGCAATCACCCGTTAGCGGAATTGATCTGGAAAGCCCAAATCGGCAACGAAGCCAGTTATCGATAGAACTAGCTGAGAGACAGGCGAAACGAAGGACCAGCGTGGTGTGGTGGTGAACGCACTACTCCCCGGAAAGGGCAATAGCGCGTTCGTTTCCCACCGCATACATCTGCGGTCCGGAGTTTTGCCAATATCTCAGCATCATTGAAGGTGATATCTTGGTTATGAAATTTTTGTACAACTCACGAAGAATTTTTATGTACTGACTAGGGACTCCCTGGCTTTCAAGGGCTTCTATGACTGCTTCTATCTCCATTGTGGCAAAGGTCTTTTTTAAATCGATAAAAGTGAGACTTTGATCACATGACTGCCTTTCGTGCAGTGTCAACTCTATCAACCCTTGTCAACCCTGCTCAGGGTGACTTGGGTGGAAAGTTTGTAGACGTCAGACAGTGAGCATCTTAGGCGATAGTTGTTGATATCGTGGAGCTCACTCTTCTTGAACAATGGCACGGTCTTGCTGGTCTTTCATTGAATAGGAATTTTGCATTCAGAAGAGTGTGAAGAGCTGAGCCACTGTGTTTACGAGAACTGGCGGAAGGTTCTTCAGGTGTTTTTCTCTCATCCCGTCCGGACTTGGTGGTGTTCCATTTTTCACCGACGAAATGCATGTCGGATTTCGGAAGGAAGAATTGGTAGTGCAACATATCCATTCTTCTCTACTTCATATGACGAAAAGTAGACGTAGCAATCGATGAGATCTGAGCAGTATTCGTGAATGATTTTCTCCACTGCCTTTCTGGAAGCTGTAACTGTTCCGTCTTGGCGTCGGAGTGCAACCATCTTGGTCTTGTAACTGGCGAAGCTTCGCAGAACTTTGCGAATACTTTTTTCAGCTTCTGCAGCTTCGACCATTACTGCTGCTCTTCGCTGTTTAAGGTTTTCTTCTATCGCCTTTCTGCATTTTTTTCCAAGTTCGGACGTTAGTTCACTGTTGCCTGTTGCTCGTGCAAGTCCACGATGGCGTGTCGGCTCGAGTTTCTGAAGATGGACGTCGCTTGATCACGTTCGAACTCTGAAGTTTCATATCGCAAATGCGAAGATGTTGAATAAGAGAATTGTATTCTATGTCGATGTTATCGACAACGACATCTTCCCAAAAGCCGACAAATGAGTTGAATAAGTCCCAACTTATAGTAGTTTTGGAGCCTCAATTTTTTAATTTAGCGGCTTTTTCTCCTTTCTGCGAGAAGTGGACTACTGCACGAAGGAGGCGATCTTCTGATCCCGTGTAGCATTTTGGGATAACAGCGACATCGGTTAGGCAAAACCTTCAGTTTACTATAATGTCGTCTATTTCGTTATGGTACTCTCCACAGCCACGAAGGTCACCCAAATGAGGGATATCAAGCGGGTTATTCGCGAAGCTACGTGGCATATCCCCTGGTTAGGGATAGGGATTTAATCCCAGAGCAAAAGCGACCGCATGTTTTCCTCGGACGAAGGATGATCAAGGGGATGGACTTCCTACTTCTGCGCGCCGATTTGGCATTGCAGCGTACAAAAAGGCAATGGAGAAAATCACGAATACTACTCAGATCTCTGCGATAGCCGCGTCAACTTTCCGTCATATGAAATAGAAGAGGATGGATATGATGAGCCACCGGTTTCTCCTTCCGAAATTTGGCATGCCCTTTCGTCGGTGAAAAGTCGAACAGCATCGGGTCCGAACGGGATTAGATCTGAACACCTGAAGAACCTTAAGCCAGTCCTCGTAAACACACTGGCTTGCCTCTTCACAGGTTACCTGTCTGAATGCAAGGTCACAATTCAATGGAAGACGGGCAAGAACGTGCTAAGGTTCAAGAAGGGTGACTTGCATGATATCGGCAACTATTGCCCAACCTGCTTACTGTCTGTCATCTACAAACTTTTCACTCGAGTCATGCTAAACAGGATTGACAGAACACTAGACGAAGGACAACCATGTGAGCAAGCAGGATTTCGAAAAGGATTTAATACGATGGACCACATCCACACGATACAAGGCTCATTGAAGTATCCCGAGAGTACAAAAGGCCGCTCTGTCTCTCTTTCGTCGATTTAAACAAGGCCTTTGACTCAAATGAGATAGACGCAGTCATGGAAGCCTTGATAGTCAGAGAGTCCCTATTCGGTACATAAAGATTCTTCGTGAGCTCTACAGAAATTTCTCAACCAAGATATCATCAATTTACAGCGATATGGCATTGATGTCAAAAGAGGAGTTAGGCAAGGTGATACCCTCTCGCTAAAATTATTTACCGCAGCCCTGCAAGAACGTCATGCGAACATTGGAATGGAATAATATGGGAGTGAAAACCGATGGCCGGCACTTACGCCACCCTCTTGCTGATGACATCGTCCTTATAACAGCAAACATTAGCCAAGCGTAATGTATGCTCGCCGGCTTTGATAAAGCCTGTGGAAAGATGGGTCCTCGACTAAACCTCACAAAAGCGATGTTTATGAGGAATGGATTGGTTTCGTATACGCCATTCACGCTCAATGGAACGAATATCTCCGAATACTCCAGCTATGGCGGTCTACGTCGGGAAATCAATATGATGAACGACTTAGCCACAGAGTTTAGCAAAAGCAAATGAGCGGCTTGGGGAGGTTTCAAGAGCATCGAAGAAGCAGTGAGGACAATAAAAGAGAACGACTCCATGCCCACCTTTGCGAGTCAACGGCACTTCCTGCTCTAACGTATTATTGGACGCGAAGTCGAAAAGACGTTGATAGGAGTATCCCTGTCACGCAAGTAAGGAAAGGGATCCGAAGCTCCGATCTGTGTCAACGATTAAAAATCAAAGATGCAGTTCTGTACGCCAAACAGTCGAAGATAAGTTGGGCGGGACACGTAATGCTTATGAATGACAACCGATGGACAAGAGACGTTAGTGATTGAATTCCTCAGGATGTTAAACCCACTGCAGCAAGACCACCGACGCGATGGTCAGAGTTTTTCACGAGGAGCCTAGGAGAAAATATGATGCTCGACGAGTTTCCTAGAGCAAGCAGAACCTATTGGGCTACTCTTGCATGCTTCAGGGAAAAATGGAAGATATACTGGCACCCGCTCGAGTCACTGGACGATCAACAGGCAACCGGTGACGCTCTCTTCTGGGAGACCTCCACGTCTAGCCTTGAAGATGGAGCTTCCGGAATTGCGAGTTACGAAGGATCGTGTTGGCCGTTATCATAAACTCAGAAAGTTGCTCAGCCTGTTCGTTCCATTCTAATCCGTGAGTTCCAGTCAGACGTTCTTCGTGGTCAAATCTTGGCGTTAATACCCCCAGTGATAACCTCGAAGAATGTATGGTCTTCTCTGTAGAATTTCTCCAAGTCCACATAGAACGCTTCTACTTTTTCTTCGTTATGGCTTGATGTCGGCGCATAGGCGACGAAGACTGTCGATGCCAATGTTGATGCACATCTTTTTAAACGTAAGCGTCCGATTCGGGTTGTTAGTTGTTCAAACGAATTGATGCATGGACAAACTCGTGTTGACGAGAACGCCGACGCCGCCGACTCTTCTACTGTTGCATGTTCCGAGGAACAGTTCTTTTCCGGTGTCATAAACGGCGTTGAATGGGTGGCGTCGTCTTTTCTCGGCCAGGCCGTTGATGTCGTACCTTTTCTTCTTGCTTGCATGAGCAAGTCTTCTATGGGGCACTCGGATGCAAGTGTACGTGCATTGTAGGTACAGATCGTCACCATAGTTCTTTGAAATCCAGGCAGCTTCCATTGACCCTGTGATATTAACAGCCTCTCTGCACTTATCCTACCCAACGCTTCCGAATTGGAGGCCCTTTCGGGGTCAGGAGAATGAAGTCCTTTTCTTTCACTGGGTTTAGCATTTCGAAAACCACGTGTTGCTTGCTGGGCTCTGAAAGGGCGGTGGGCTGCATATACTTACGGGTAGCCTGCCAGGCTCTCTCAAAGTGGATATGGAGCTTCTTTGTTGGAGGCGGTTTCTAACCGCTTCCCATATACTGCCCAGTCACTTGATTGCAGGCTTTTGGCCGAATTGGCTCGTAGAACACAATCCGCATAGGCGAGAACGCGCCCATACACGCACGCATGAATACGCCTGGCAAATACAAAGAGTGTGTGCCAAATCAGCAGCAGAAACCAGGAGTCCTTCCCTTGGATCCACCTGCGTCTCAGGAAAATATACGGTCGTTTTTGGCCCGCAATTAACCCCCTATCGACCACCTGGGGACGCGCCACGAAGCCTCGTGACTAATGGGCTCGAGATCCCTCGTATGAGGAACCTCCGTGGTAATCATTCTGGCATAGCAGTCTAAAAATTCAGTGCGTAAAAGTCTTGAAGGGTTTTGGAGGATCTCTAAAAATCTAAGAATGAACCAAAAGAAGGAGTGCCTAGTGGTCACATGTTGTCTCGCTCCATATCTCAGATTGATTTTTTGATCTGACCGACGCATTTTTCTCACCCATGTGGGACTGCATGAGACTGGTCTCGAATAACAACCGTAGGACTTAAGCATAGGAAAACGACGAGTGCTTAAAAAGGAGGTGTTCATAGGCTCTCAATAAAACGAAACTACCAATATGTCACTTATATTTTATTAATAAATGCTTTAATGGCAACCTCGTGTTTGCTCGTGAACAAAAACAGTGAATATGTCTAGTATTTCTGTGCACTACAAGTTCTATTGCGTGGGTCAATTTACAGTGGTTGTCTTATGATATCATAATAGCAGAATTTTCTTGGCACTGCAGTTACAATCGTAGACTTAGGTTATTAGGGGTTTATAGTAGTGCGATGAATGAAGGTTA
This sequence comes from Angiostrongylus costaricensis, assembly GCA_900624975.1. Taxonomy (NCBI): domain Eukaryota; kingdom Metazoa; phylum Nematoda; class Chromadorea; order Rhabditida; family Metastrongylidae; genus Angiostrongylus; species Angiostrongylus costaricensis. The sequence goes on from UYYA01000450.1 coordinate 33,408, forward strand.
TTAGTGGTTTATTGTGGTGCGATGAGCGAAGCGAGTGTTCAAGAAGTGTCAATGGTAGACACGGCTCCTACAGAGTGGCTAATGCCATGTCACCAACGAATTACAGTCGTCGCCCTGAACAGATCCAAGTGTGGGAAGGAAAACTATGTTTTACAACATTAGATTACAGTTGTGTGGAGAAAAATAGACGGAAAAGGTAAAAGGCAGATAACAGTTTGTAGAGGTAGAAATCGATAAATTGGAAAATAGCACGCATGGAGTTTGCCAAGATGCTCACGGCTACCTTCTCGCCTAAAGCAGTAGAAAGAACGACTTTATAGAAAACAGCGAAGGCCTTCGTGAACTTTTTAATGGTCGTGGGGAATTGGCACAAGTGATGCGTAGGAACTAGCATGGAAATAACGCAGGAAGCATATGGATAGCATGAAGAGATAAAAATCTCTTTGAGGAGGAGAATGTCCTCTATAAAAGTGGTTGATTCAAAATAAAATGCGAAGTAATTAATCAGTTTTCTACTACTTTGTGAAAAATTTCAATATTACTTTTGGTCCAAAGAAAGACATGCCGTTTATTACTCTAAATATAATAAAATTTTAGGGAAGCAACAAGATTGCTTGCAAAGTTACGTAATGGAAATGAGATAGGCAGAATTGTAAAACAACGGTTTGTCTGAAAGTGATACGTTATCATTATCTCTTCTATAAATTTCACTGTGAATCGATGTATTAAAAATAGTGCAAGAATTTTGCTTTTGAAGAGTCGATTTCAACGATGCTGATTTGTCCAGGTGATGTGGAACAATCTGGGCTCCTCACAGTGTGTAAAGCTTGAGAAGATACAGAATTTCTCAGAATTTAGCTAGCGATGAGAAATTTCGTCTTTCTCGGCTAATTGTTACAGTTTGAGCAGTATGCATACGTAAACCCCACTTTTCAGCCATAACATCTTCGTTGTTTTCTTGAGTTTTTTGTGAAGAACAAACATTAGTTCTGACGGAAACAGCGTTATTAAATGACGAAAACTTTTTGACTGTTGCAAAATAGACGGTTTACCGAGGAGCAAAACATATAATATTGACTCATTACACATTTTATCATGAATTTCTGTGCTAGAGAAACAGGGCTGTTCTTATAGTGTTTATTCAAAAGAGCTGACTTCAAGGTAGATTTCGCCTTTGTAAAATCCTGGAAAGGTCAAGTTGAGTGTCATCTGGCAAGTCAAATACCTCCATATCCTCAACAGTTTCAATCTCATTGGAGACGAAACAGTTTCTTAGCACACTCACCGCTTTCTACAAGTCTTGCACTGACCATTCCATTCAAAGACCAACGTTGATGGATAATGCGATTCTCTCAAATTAAAATATCATTCTGAGATATTCTGCGAAATCGGGCCTAGTAACGACGTATTTCGTTATTTGTTCTAAAAAGATGTTTTATACACTGTAATTGGTTTTCTCCCATCGAAAAGGCCATTGCTCGAATTAATTTGCCCTTAGTCACCTTTTCGGATTAAAATTTAGCACATCTTTGACCACGTTGATTATTTTTAAGGATGTATTTTATTGAATGTCGAAGTTCGATACCTTTAAACGCTGCAAAAATTCGCTGAAGTTGTGTGAGATTTTTAGAAAGTAGAAGTTGAATTTCTCACTCCAGCAGTCTACAGTCAATTTTTAATTTAGAAAAAAAGGATAAAATAAAGGCAGAAAATGAAGCGCTCACTTTTCTAGCTGGTAAAGTAAAAAGTCCAAAGACTTTCACATTAAGCCTGCTTTTTAAGATTACCCGGTAGACATATTTTGCGGATCCCAGCGCATACACTCGCGGTGTTCTCCTTGTACACATCACTCACAAAGGTCTTCAGAATTTTAATCGTGGCTTCGGCTGCTTCTTGGAGGTTTTCGTTTTGTTGATAAATGCCACTAAGTGCTGATTGAGTCGAATCTTTCTGGAATTCTGAGATAGAAATGTTCCCAAGTGGATTGCAGAAAGTGGGGTGGACTCTGACAATACAGTAGGTATACCACTTTAGTGCAGTGACATCCTGCATTCTACTTTGTTTGAAATCATTAGAACTCGTATTGTTTTAAAATAACCAACGCGAACAACCCGTTAGTTGATGATTTCATTGAAGAAATGTGTTTGTGATAATGATATCGGCGAAAAGATAAGAGTGAAAAGGCTTTCAGGTCTGACCCAATTTCAGACATCTGAATTTCACGGTGGGTCAGACAGTCATCATGCTAACACGTCTTTTTCAATAGAGCTACACGGTATCACAATAATCAAACCTGCTAATTTATGTGCTCTCATGTTTCATTGGACATGGGTAGAAACAAATATAAATAGAGAAGCTCCGACGATAGTGGTAATATCCAGAATACAATACAAGAGCAGATTTCATTATTTTCACGATATAAGTTGCTGCGTTCCAACGCTACCCCTTTCTATTATCGTCACTGAGTGGTTTTTTTAGATCTGATATTCAATGGCAGGACCCATCAATTGGATGTCGAATTCCAAAGACTCAAGGTATGTAAGTAACAGGCTTAGCGATGATAGTCATATTTGTCACATGCTCTTTTAAATCGAAATAACGAGTTTTGCACTCACACAGTTGAAGCTTTTGAGAACCATTGTAGGTATGTAGAAGGAAGTGGTAAACGGAGAGAACCTACATTCAGACCGATACCACTTCCCACAGAGATGGATCACAACTCGATTCCCGTGCGCAATCGGTGGAAAAAAATGGGAAAAGTACTGCTTCTAACACGAGATTGTTGACGAAATTCGCTGTAATACATGTGTTCAGAATCAACAGGTTCGGCGCGTTTTCGTTCCCGCTGGACTTTCAATGTTTGCCGAGACGATGCGTGCGTGTTTAGAGGAGCATCACGGAAGGGTGTTTTCTTCGTTCTCCGAAGTTGTTAACAACAGTATCCCATTCTGGGATAAGGTACGAATAAACAATTTTTCGAAATTCAGTAGTGCTTTTGCCAAGTCAGTATGAAGCTTTGTCCTTTGCTAAAATTACAAGGAAAACATTGTAGTTTTATCAAATAGAAATCGATTTGGTAACGAAAGTACTCCAGTAACCTATTCATACTAACCATGACTTATCGTGTAGTATTGCGTGTAGTTGGAAAAATGATTTTACTAAATTTCTCTTATGATTGGCATGTACCATCAGTCACTGATTGAACAAATACCACATTTTTGCTCATCCACGTACATCTACAAATTGGAAGGGGACACAATGGATATTGCCCAACACAGCGATCACGGTGGAAATTAAATTCGCTAGTAAAATCTTGACATCAATTCAAAGCTGCACTAAAATCCAAAGCATCTAAAATTTGTTAGAATTTATATGCAGTTCGTACGGCAATTTAATTGTCTCCAGACTGAAAGACAGGCGAAACGAAGGACTCGCATAGTACGGTGGTGAACTCATTAGCCCCTGAAGGGTTAATAGCGCATTTGTTCCCCACTGCAAGCACTTGCAGTCCTGAGTTTTGCAAATATCTCAGCATCATTATGGTTGAATTTAATCTCCAGATCATTTAAAGAATACAGAGATTTAAACATTACCGATAGTGATATCAAAGAATGAGGTGGGAAGTATGTTTCTCAATTTCATTATTTTTTAACAAGTAAACCAAATAACCATATATTCATTCAACTTAAATTTCGCAATCTGTTCACTTATTCAAATGTAGGTTACAATCAAGTCACAAAAATTTGTCTTTAAATAGAATTTGTTTCTCGTACATTAATCGACTATCAAAATATCTAAATACTTGTGCAAGTGCTGGGCTGTTAATGTTGACATATTGGACCGATCAACCTTTCGTCCATTTTGCTCAATATCAGATCCGTGCATGTTATATAACCCTCTCTTGATAGGTCTCCAGCGAATGCTAAAATGCCCGTCATTTGATCGTCGTGAGTGCTAGAATTGTCCAATCCTTCCAGTTTCGTTAGGATGCAGAGATCTATTGCTGGTGCTGAGGGTGAAAAAGTATTTTTACCGTTTCGGCAAAACATCCCGTTAGTCGGCTAATCTTGCTTGAAATCCAGTTAGTCATTTTCAGTTTTTTAGCGCTTCTCTTTGCCAAGTCTTTCCATCTTTAGCGACTTCGATGTATCAAGGAATCCATCACCTCGTTACCGGTCGCAATTAGAACTTCTGAAACATTTTGGTCTCTTGTTGGGTTAGCGTATTCCTTCTTCCCTCAACACGGGAACTTGGGTAATGCCGGCTACAATTGCGTTGAATTTCGTAGCTCCGAAGATGTGTAGGCAAGATGAGCACTGGATATGAATCACTTGTCTACTTAGATGACCATTCGCCAAATGTCTTGTTTTCTGTGCAGTTCTTTAAACTCGTCTCGATGTCTTCAAGTTAGAGGTGCACGGGCTCGTGTGTGGTTTTGACCGCAACGTGAGGTTGTGAATTCTTCACGCGCAGTTGCTGGCCAGCGTGTACTGGAAGGAAGTCACTTGCCTTGTTACTCGAATTTTTGCTTAACGGCGGCGATTTCTATGATGGCAGTGAACCCTACGATTGCTTTACACACCATTTAAGGAGAAGATAACTCGGGAGCTGGATTTGAGAGTCTTGTTTTTCTCTTTAATCACTATTCCCTTGACACTATTTATGTTATAAGTTTATATTTATTCATGTTACATTTGTAAGCTTTGTTATGCTCGCCCGTGTTGGCTTCGAAGATAGACAAGTCTGAGGGATTGGTTTGCTGGCGTTTCGTATTACATAAATAAGAAAGTGTGTGGAGTTTCAATGACATTCTTTTGCATATTTATGTCCACATGTTCAGTAACTTATCCGTGGGCCAAATCAATATCATTGGCATAGTTTGGCTAGTATTCATTCCCACCAATCGACTGATACCATTAGTCTTTAACTTATGTGTATGATAAAATACTCCAGCAAATTTGAAAATAATGAATCTCTACTACATGTTTTATCCAAATCGCATGTGATTTCCTTTGAATTCTGCATCTCCGCTGACTTCTTTTTAGCTTAGTGATAGTGACCAAGAAGGCTGGACGGCAAGAGCTCGTGTGGAAAAGAAAAACGACCACTACATTTACATCCGTAAGGTGATGACTTAACAACTAGCTTGAATACTTGATCAATAGTTTAACTAACTTAATTATTGCGAATTTTCGTCTTTTAAAGTGTTTGCAGATCCTAGTCAGAAAAAGATTTTTACAGTGTCAATGGTGGAAATAGCGGAAAAAAATAGTGGAAAACAAATGAAGGGGTAAAGCCACATGGTCCGGTTTTAGTTCAGTCAAAGCACAACCTCATAGTTCTTGTCGATTAAAAGTTTCCAAGCTCATAATGCCCAGTTCCTGTTTTGTAGTTTTGACAGCAGGATTAATTTCTAAACACACGTTTTCTGAACCGGACATGGGAATTCATCCTTATGGAACCGCAAATCGTTAATGAACATTACATTAACGGCTACCATTAGCATTTCTAGACAAGTGTCGCAGTTTTGTAATATTGCGATTTCTTTTTACAAAGTGCAAAAACTTCGATTTTGAAGCACTGGTGCAAAATTTTTCAACTGAAGGAGGGAATTTAAGATTCAAATCACTATGTTAACAGGCTCGCGAGAAAGTTTGCATCGAACAGAAAGTGATAGCTTCCCAACTCAGTGACTACGAAAGCGATCCTGATGAATTGCCAGGAGAAATTTGCATTGTCAAGTCCTCTGAACGGCTTGTGGTACGTTCTTCTTTCGTTTCGAGCTCAAAAACTAATTTCATCACCATAAAAATTTTCATCGACAGGGAAGCGTGAGTAAAACTCAGCCGACATGCAGCTCTCCGTCTTTCAATGCAGCTAAAAGCGAAACAAAAAAGTCGGTCGTGCAGCAAGACAACCAGCAATCGCTAGAAGAGAACTTTGCGCAAATACGACTGACTGTGCCTTCACAATCATTTCATGGTGGTGGTCCGTTCAGCAGAAATGTTCATTCATGACTTGTCCTAAACAACTACTGCTTTGTCCTCAACGCTTTTCGAAAAACAGTGATTAACAACGGCGTGGTAGGCAAGCACATTTTCATTTATTTGCTTCGTTAGTGGAATTTAGGACGTTCCTCATTTCGAGGATAGATAAGTATATGGATAAAGGTCGTAGAAAGAAAACCCAAGTCGCACTCTAAGTATTTAAAACCGCCGTGACCATAAGCTATAAGATTCTAGTGGGCCACAGAGCTCATAAGAATCCGAAAATGGCTGGCGTAGGGAGATTCGTTGTTGATATGTGGAGTGAAGTACAGTGAAATTGAAGAACTTGACTTTACAAGCGCTGCAACTTGGCTTTACTATGAATTTACACGTTAGGTGCAAGAAAGCTGTTTCTAATATTTAGATCCACTGAATTAACTTGACGCTGCTGAAGAACTTAGGACATCATTTCCTTTTTTATTTCAGGAGATACGACTGAAGCCACTGAAGACGCTTCTCTGGTGGTTACTCGCTGTAAGCCAAGTTTTAAAAAAACCTGAAACTCCTATTTATCAAGAAAAGTGTCATTTTATATTGTTTGAAATAAAGTTAGAGTGATCACTGTTTTTGACTAGAGTTGAAAGGACTTTCTAGCTTCTTTCCTGCATCATTTTTTTCTCTAAATCTTGTAAATTGTTTCCGATGTCCACACAACGCCAGCCTAATATTTTTACTCTCTTGTTACATCAAGTAATAACATTATAGTATGCATACTACCAATGTCACTTGCACAATAGTGGCAAGGAGGAAGATGACATCAAGTGGCATTTTCATATTTGGAGCTTCACACATGAAGTCATTGCCCGATGAATCAGTTCCAGGGAGTGCGAAACGAAGGACCGCGTCGTATTATGTGCGATACAACCACAATGATGCTGAGATATTTGCAAAACTGCGGACCGCAAATGTCTGTGGTGGGAACGAACGCTCTGTCACACCTGCCGGAGGCTAACGCGTTCGCCACCACACTATGTGGCTTCTTCTAGAATGAAGAACTAGGTGAGAGACAGGCCAAACGAAGGGCACGAATGATATGGTGGTGAACGCGTTAGTTTCCGGAAAGTGTAATAGCGCGTTCGCCCTCAGCTCAGACACTTGCGGTCCGGAGTTTTGCAAATATCTCAACATCATAGAAGTTATATTTCTCAACATATCCTGCCGTGAAAAATTGTAATAGGCAGTAAATAAAAACATTAACCCTATTCCAGAAACTACCCAAAAATAGATTAATAGTGGGATTGTGTCAATACATCAAATAAGAACGTGAGTTAAGTATAAATTAACTAAAGTAAGAGATGAAGGAAACTTTTGTGCTTAACGTTGTCTTATTAAAACAGCTTAGTATAAATCCAGCTTTACCACATGCAGTAGAGAATGAAATTAATTGGTTCAGCGGTTTCAAAGCCACTCGCAAGATTGCTTGTTCCAACCGTAATTGTTGTTCTAAGTGAAATCGTTCCAACTGTAGTTGTAATACCAAATGGTTTTGAGGCGCGAGTCCCTCCACATTCTAGCCTTGCCTCAAGACATGGTGTCACTGTCTTAAATTCTCTAGATACTTTAGAATCTGATTGTCGAGATAAAGTTAAAGTTTGTCTAATTAATTTAGGTAACCAACCGTATGAAATGAAAAGGGGAGATATGACAGCACAAATAATCATTGTTTCTGCATTTTAAGTAGTTTAGGATAGCATTGCGCAAATTTTTATGCTTTCTGCACTTTGTGAAGTTTAGGTTAACATAGAGAAATTTTGTACGATGAAAACTGATCGGAATGCAGATGGTTTTGGCTCAAGTGGTAGGTAGTTTATGTAAAGGCTATGGATCAATTAATCTCTTACTTTTAAAGCTTTTTGACGTCTTATAAAAAACTTTAGCATACTAATGATTCATCAAAGAGGCTACTTACTTGGGTACTTGGACGGCCTGTACTCACTGGTGGTGCGGGCCCCAGCAAAATTTTTACTTATTTGGGGTCTAACTGGCCTAGTCACTGTGGTCCTCTGGAGCCCCGAAGTCAGCCTAGCCACCCCCAGGTAGCCATCATCACAGACAGTCGCCGTCGTTGTGGATAAGAGGGAGAATTGTTACCCTGCGACTAGTTTGATACTAGGACGGTAGTGGATCCAGGCACTGGTTTAATCTCAGCTAGACTTTCTGATGGTAATGTCGGACTCCTTCTCAGCTTGAGAGATTCTGCCGGGAGGATGAAACCCTCCGTCTCCACCCACGTCCCCTCACCTCTTCCCTGTACATAAATGACAACCTGACACCCAGGAATACCTCCCAGTCACCATGAAACGATAAACTGTAGAAAGGTATCAAAGAGGTTAACAGTGCCAACTTCGAAGTTTATCGTGATCAAATTTACAATGTAAGGATAGCTCTTATAACACTTACGTTTCCTCATGTTATATAGCTAACCTGAGGGAGGTTCACCTGATTGCTGAAAAGGAGAGCTGATGGTCGAATTGGTCACAAGTCGAAAGTCCGACAGCACTTTTCTTTATCCTCAAGCTTGACGGCGAACCAAAACTTTTTAGCTGGATCAAGATTACGTAGATGTGGTAGCAAAAGGAATACTTTATACCCAACCTAAATTACCGAGAATTATTGCCTGTCCAGGTTTTTGTACCGAAACAAACACATTTCAACACAACATTCTAAAACTCCTTTGCAACATCCTCCCACTGCCTACGATACTTTAACTTCACTTTTATTTGGCTCTCCAACTGTGCTCACATTTCCACTTTTGTATTCTGTTCTTTGCCTTTTATGAATAACGTTTTGTAAGGGCGCCTGTGCCGCAGTTGTTGGAGGCACCCTGTAATACACATGAGGTCGAACTTCGCGTCCTATGCTCGCCAACCCTTCCATTTTTCTCGGATCGGAAAATTAGTGCCAGACTTATCTGGGAAAATAGCAGCATTGAGTAGGTACATCGGTGAGCCAATGCGAGTGCTGTAAAAGCCAGATATGTGTTTAATCATTTCCTGCGATGTTTACTGAAATCGAATGGATGGAGTATCCCTCAAGTATTGATAAACGGCAAGAGCTTTATTCTTTTTTTTCATCCTTTAACTTTTTGTAGTTCACCTATATTCACGAAATTTTTTTACACCTGCTTCATCTATGAGTCCTACATTCTCTTCATTCAATTTTTAGCCCTTTCTGACAGAGAAAATTTCACAGGTGCAGCTTACTTTTTTAAAGCAGTAATAGCTGTGTTTATGCAGACAATGACAAATTCTGCAATTATCCTTACTCTAATTTTCACCCAGAAGGTTGATAAATCCATCTGTGCCTTCAATCTTATACCCACATCCTTTTTGATAGCCTGATGATAACTTCATATTTCTTTCACAAACACATTCTTTGTACCCTCACTTTCAACACTTGACTAAATTCTTATATCGCCTTGTTTTTCATCTACTGGGTGAAGACTGGCGTCTGTTGAGAGTGTTCTAGCGTCATACGTACACAGCAAAAAACAATCTCTATGACGTGTTGTACGTGTATTCATCAGAACCAGTTCCAGTGAAGTAAGTCCTGCGTAACCAGAGATTTCGTAGCCTTTCACCGGTCGTCTCACCAGCTGACGTCATAGACGGAAGCACGCAGTGTGCTGGGTACTGCTTAACCTTGCATGGGCGTATCAAGGTCTTCACTACGATGTGGATCCTAGAAAAATTCAAATTTGAGTTGTTAACCAAAAGTAATTGGTAGTCCTCATCTTGGGAACTCCTTTGTATGATCTTTATCTCGTCACTGAAAACGGTTCCGTCTATTTTGTTCACAAGTTCGGAGCTTTCATAATGCAGGACAATATGGCTCTATGATTTTAAATTCCTCGTTTGACATTATGAATTAGCCAAAGATTGAACTCCATAAATTGAACTTGAACATAGACTGGATGTATGTCTAGGACTGAAATACTCGACATTTCGTTTGATAGGCAAGGAATACACTACCCCAGTCAATATTATTGCACTTCAATTCTTATTCCCACAGCCTCCATTCAACTTGCGTTGTAAATGATGCTTCAAAAAGTCCGTTTAACATCTTTTAAAACCTCATACATTTATTGTTTGCAAGTATTATTAAAGCAATCTAAAAAGAGACGTTTCGTATGTGCACAGCATCTGGTACCGGAAGCAGGTGTACCCACAGAAAATTTCTGCGCTGTTGAACTTGTCCAGAACTTTTTCAACAGAGTGATTTTGGTTGCACTTTTCATCTCTATTCAAAAAATTATTTTTCACGTAACAGCGTACTAGGATATCGCCGATGAAACGTATTTCGTACGTATTTAAGGTAATAAGAAGTTGAAAAAAACCTTAGTCAGCTAAAGGCTCCTCTGTTTCGTCTTCCTCAGAACCGCGTTATCCGGAGTGGATTGCGTCGTCCATGATTGTTCCTTCTTCTGATGTCGGTCTTCACGTTCGCATAGAGTGGAAACAAGAGTAGCACCACCCGAATGAAGTAAGCTCACTCAGCAGTGGCCTTTTATTTTTACAAGACAGTTATTGATACTGAATGTTCGGTGAAAACGGATTGTTTTTCTCCTTACAATACATCGTGCACCAGTCGGCATCATTATCAGTTAGCATATAGAGTGACAATATTTTAAAAACGAACGAGAACGGAGTAAAACAAATCATGTTGATTTCTCATTCCGATCTTAGAGGAAAGTCGGTTTCTAAAATACAGTTTTATTAACATCTATCAACGGTAATTTTTGCGCTTTTCGTTAAGCAAGGTCTGTTTAGAAAAATGTGCTTACTTAGCTGCAATTAGTGCTAACTGGCTTGGGATGTGTGCTGGTGTAGGAGTTCAGTTTACTTGCTAATAATTTGTAGCAGCCAATACAACTTCTCCGTTCTTCTGGAGCTTCTTTTGAGACTGTGGCAGCAACTGTTTGCAGTGTGCCTTTCGCAGCCACACATAAGATGTGTTCGATTGATGTCGGACGGGTCGCCTTCCTATTGTAGCACTGTACTTTCGGCTGAATTAAGCGAGCCATCAACTTGAAAGGTCCTTTTTTCTCATAATTTGAAAAACATAAAGCAGCGTTGCGTAGTCCAAAATGAAACTCTAATAACGTTTCAATCTCAGAACTCTGTAATCATTTCATACGGTTGTCTTATTTAAAACTACATTTCAAGTTGTAGTCAGAACTCTAACCAGAAGAACATTTTCGCTGAGGACCTCTAGAATAGAGAAAAAGTGAGTAGTGCTTTTCGATAGCTGTTTTCACATCGCCATGGAAGTTTCTAAAAAGTAATCGCCTGCGTTCAAGAAGAGCGGAAAAGACCTAGCGCATTCACGAAGTTACCGGTGACAATATTTCAAGCTAATCCCTTTTCGACGCGTTCTTAATAAGAGTCTTTTTTCACCTGTGAGGTTTTGCTGCAGTATTATTTTGTAGTTAAAACTTCTTATAGTCATGTGAGGTGCATTTCAATTGAAATAATGTGGAATGTTTCTATTTGATTGCAATTATATCAGAAATTCCAACACGACTCAGTTTTTTCCCGTTTCAAACTCGGCATAAAGGCAGAAGCTGATTACATCGACTGTTCCAACTACCACACATTTATTTATATGAACTTATAAACTGATATTATTTAGCAAATGCGAGGTTGGTATAGGTCTTTGTTGTCGTTGTTGTTGTTGCTGTTGCTGTTGGTCGATAGCTGACGTTTCGGCGATTTCACCTTCCTCATAGCCTGGACGTATTTTATACAAGAATGCTTTAATTATTCAGTGGAAAAAAGGATAAAGTGTTAATGAAGATCAAAGTCTGAAATAGTCTACATATTGGTCGGAAAGGCTACTTCACCGTGATGTTATGAGTGCGACTGGTCCACGCGTTGTTTACGTGGGGTCGCGAGCAAGACACACCACGGGGTCAAAATATCATTTTGAAATAGGGCGCCAGCTCACGTGTGCTAGTGAGGCATTCGTCTTTCCGGTTCATCTTTGGATTTTTGAAATTTATCCAAAACTTCTCAAGAGTTTTGCGCGTTGATGTTTTCGATTCCTGCGCTAGGATCCGCACATTCACTTCAAAATCATCGCCGTTGTGCTTTTATGCCCTAGGCGTACCTAGAGTGGTGTTTAAACGGATTTTAGCTTTCCCATCTAGATGCTCTTTTATGCGGACACATAGTGGTCTACCCGTTTCCCCGATATATTCCTCGCTGCATGCATTACATGAGATCAAGTATATTATACCTAAACTCATGCAATCGCCGTCTCTCCCGTTAGGACAGATCATACAGTTTTCTGAGCTGCACAAACGATTATAGAGGCAGTTGCGAACTAACTGATGGCGTAGGGTATTGAGTGGGAGGTCAATAATCGTTAAATAGTTTTTAAGACAACTTTTTCTTAAGCATCTCTTAATGGCGTAACTTACTACATTTGATATAAAGGGTAGCTTAAAGGGGATCTTACTTACGTCCGAAATATTATTTTAGAGAACTATCATACGTTTTTGTCTAACCCGAGTGGATTCTACTCCGTAGTCATTAGAAATGGCTATTTTTTGTGCCAAGTTTAGCGATTCTTTCCTTTCCTCTTCTCCTGTGCACACATTTCTAGCCGAACGGTACATGTTTTTGACAAGTGCATGTGTGAATGACGAGAGGAGAGGTAGTGAACCAGTATAAATTTACTACTTAACTTACGATACCATTTTGGTATATAGCCACTTTCTGAGAACATTATTTGGATGTATAAGAATGGAAGCCAGTTCTCGGTTGGTTTTTCCCGTGCAGATTTTACATACTTTGTCTGCCGATATAATAATTCAAAGCACTCGTCTATCTGTTCTTCTGTGGAATAGACGAAGAATCAGTTGTCTATGTATCGGCAATAGAGTGAGGGTCGGCGATCGAGAACTGGAGCTTCCACCTTAATTATGAAAGCGACGGCAAGGCTTGGTGCTAAACGCTGTCCCATGGCGAACCCTCTAATTTGTGCAAAATATTTTCCATGACCACCTAAAGATTAAACAACTGAGACACTGTTTTAAGAGAGTCATCAGTTGCGCAATCGACAGGCCGTACATTTTATCTTCTTTTCGTGCTATACGAGCAGCTCGAGAATGGCTTCCACTGCAGAGTCATTCGACACGTTGGAATAAAGTGAAGTAACATCGAATGACTTCATTACATGCGTGCTGTTTGGTTGCGCGCAGCGTGCGTGGTGCAGAAATATTTTGGTTTTAACAACTGGCTCAGGGCAAGGTTTAGGAAACAACTTATTCCATCCCTTGGCTCGAATGACGAATACCTCACTATCACACGGCGCCCTATTTCGAAATTATATTTTGACCCCTGGGTGTGTCTCGCTTTCGACCCCACGTGAACAACGCGTAGAGCTTCCGCCTGGTTTATTTAAAAGTTCGATCTTCATTAATACCTTACTCTATTTTTCACTGAATAACTAAAGCATTCTTATGCAAATTCATCCAGGCTCTAAGAAAGGCGGAATCGCTGAAACGTCAGCCATCGACCAACAACAACAGCAGCAACAACAACAGCGACAACGACAACGAAGACCTACACCAACCTCGTATCAGCTGAAGACGATCAGTTTATAAGAACATATAAACAAATATATCCCTGTGCTGTGGTAAACCGAACGTATTTTTCCACAATCCCCTAGTGTTCTTCAATTAAACAACCGCTCAGCGATTATAGTAAATAGAAGGTTTTGCCTAACCGATGTCGCTGTTGCCCCAAAATTTCACAAGGCATCAGACCACCGTCTCCTTCGTGCAAGATTATATTTTTCGGCGAAAGGAGAAAAAGCCGCTTAATTCAAAACCGAAGTCCCAGAACCACCATAAACTGGGTCTTATTCAATTCATCAGTCGGCTGTTGGGAAGATGCCGATGTCGACGACATCGACGATGAATGCAATCGGCTCATTCAACATCTTCGCGTTAGTGCTATCAAAGCTCAGAGTTCGAAAGTTACCAAGAGACGTCTGTCTCCAGAAACACTCGAGCTGATATGCCAGCGTGGAATCGCACGAGCTGCAAGCAACCGCGAACTAACGTCCGAACATGCAAGACAATGCAGACAGGCGATAAAAGAAAAGATCTTAAAGAAAGAAGAGTAGCAGCAATGGTCGAAGCTACAGAGGTTGGGGAAACCATTCGCAAAGCCCACCGAAGCTTCGCCAATTACAAGACCAAGACGATTGGTCTGCGACACCCAAATGGAACAGTTACAGCGTCCTGGAAGACAATGGAGAAAATCACCCACGAATACTACTCAGATCTCTTCAATAGCCACGTCCACATTCGGTAAAGTGAAAGAAAGGAGAATGAATATATTGTACCACCGGTTCTCCCTTCCGAAATCCGACATGATATTTCGTCGGTGAAAAATCGAACAGCATCAGGTCCGCACAGGCCAAGATCTAAACACCTGAAGAACCTTCCACTAGTCATCGTAAGCACATTGGCGGGGCTGTTTACACGTAACCTTTTAGAATGTAAGATCCACGCTCAGAGTAAGACCAGCAACACTATTGTTAATGGTTCCCGGGATCGACTTCTTTTAACCTCGGCATTGGAATATGAATGCGTTGTTTTCTTGTTCAGCAATCGCGAGGTTTCTAAACAGCATACATTTACTTCCATAGAAAAACACAATACAATACAACACTAGCTGACGTTTCGGTAGCATCGCCTTCTTCAGAGCCTGGAAGGGTATACTGATATACAATCTACTAGGCCAAATGCTTCAATAACACTTACAAAAAAACGAAAAACTCTTTGGTAATTACATGATCAACAACTTCTCGAAAAACTCACCGCTTTTACGTGACTTTCAATGAGGAAGATTAGAACAGCTGATTATAGTCGCATATGGTTGACGACTGCACCTGGCAAGGCTTGGTGCCAATCGCTGTCCCATTGCCAACCCCCTTATTTGCGCGAAATATTTCCCAGACCATCTGAAAATCAAGCAGTTTAGACACCCCTTTAAGAGAGCCATTTGTTGCTGGATGGACAAGCCATGCATATTTATTCGTCCTTCATGTTCAACAAGAAGTTCGAAGATGGCTTGCATTGCGGAGTCATTCGACACGTTGGTGGACAGCGCGGTAACGTCGAAAGACTCCATCACGTACGCGTTATTAGGAAACGCGTTACGTAGACGTTCTAGGAACATTTGGGTGCTTGTGAGGTGAGTTGAAATGTGGTTAAGCGACTGGGTAAGTACCAGGCTTAAAAACTAGGTTATTCTATCCTTTGGCCCGTCTACACTGCTGATGATCGGTCTAACCTTAAATGTTGACGGATTGGTTGACGCAGGATCATCAAATGATACCAACTTATGTGTTCTAATAAGTAGGTGTAGGATGGGACATGTCGGCTTATCGATTTTAAAGTACGAAACAACCGATGATTTTAAACCCGCAGCCTTTGCCACACTGACCCATTGATTGTTTAGCTTTCGGTATTGACTTTTATATTCCCTTTTCAGAGGTTGGGCGATAGAGGGTGGCAACACTGAGACGTTCCTCTGTTATCTTAACCATCAAGCTGGCGAGGAATAACTACGAACTTTCCTCCTTATCACTAACAGACATTCTTATTGTTTTCGAGTCAATTAATTTCCTAATTCCTCGCATGCCACATATTTGTGCTGCTGTAAGGTTAGAGATACACTTTCTATCGCGGTAGTGATTAAGAGTCTTGAGAACGCCGTCCGAAAACATGCGGAATATTATGTCAACTCCATCGTTAGGGTCTTGCTGTCTAAAAAACGTTTTAGGGAAAAGAGATGGTGGTAGTGTCGCCGCCTCTTTATTTTTATCTCTATTTGTTGTTTCTTGTTTGGCCTGATAGAGGAGTCGATCTTGCAGCTCACAAAGGCTGCATGCTATCCTACGCAAGGTCGTTTTAGAAATGCGCTCTGATTATGCAAAACCTGGGCCCAATTCTAATAGCGAGCGACTATTGTTAATGTTGTTGCTATTGCACAGGAAGGGTGACCTCCACGATATCGACAACTATCGCAAAGTCTTAACCCTTTTTATTTACTTCCTTTTTCTTCTTAATGGCAGGGTATGTTGCGAAATATAACTCGTATGAAATGCTGAGATATTTGCAAAACTCCGGACCGCAGGTGTATGCAGTGGGGAACGAACACGCCCTGTTGTCCCTACCGGGGTGCAGCGCACTTCACCACTACACCATCCGGGTCCTTCGTCTTGCCTGTCTCTCAGCTAGTTCTATCGATCTTTTTGCCATCGGCAATCACCCGTCAACGGGATTGATCTGGGGAGCCCAAATCGGCATTGAACCCAGTTAAGCTGAGGCTTAGTTATAATCACAATCTTAATCCCCACTGCAAACACCTGCGGTCCGGAGTTTTACAAATATCTCAGCATTTCATACGAATTATATTTCGCAACATACCTTGCCATTAAGAAGAAAAAGGCAGTAAATAAAAAGGGTTAAGGTTGTGATTATAACTAAGCCTCAGCTTAACTGAGTTCAATGCCAATTTGGGCTCTCCAGGTCAATCCCGTTGACGGGTGATTGCTGATGGCAAAAAGATCGATAGAACTAGCTGAGAGACA
Source organism: Angiostrongylus costaricensis (assembly GCA_900624975.1). NCBI lineage: Eukaryota > Metazoa > Nematoda > Chromadorea > Rhabditida > Metastrongylidae > Angiostrongylus > Angiostrongylus costaricensis. The sequence goes on from UYYA01000450.1 coordinate 50,066, forward strand.
GGCAAGACGAAGGACCCGGATGGTGTAGGGGTGAAGTGCGCTGCTCCCCGGTAAGGACAACAGTGCGTGTTCGCTCCCCACTGCATACACCTGCGGTCCGGAGTTTTGCAAATATCTCAGCATTTCATACGAGTTATATATCGCAAAGTCTGCTTGCTGAATGCCGTATACAAACGTTTCACTCAAGTCATTCTAAACTGGAATGACAGAACAAAGGGCGAAGGCCAGCCATGTGAGCAAGCAGAGTTTTGAAGAGGATTTAGTACGATGGACCACATCCACACAGTAACACGGCTCATTGAGGATTCACGAGATTACAAAAGACCGCTCTGTCTCACTTTCATCGATTTAAAGAAGGCCTTTGGCTCAATTGAGATAAAAGCACTCATAGAAGCCCTTGATAACTAGGGAGTCCCTACGCAGTATATAAAGATTCTTGGTGAGCTGAACAAAGATTTCACAACCAAGAAATCACCATTCGACGACGATATTGATATCGATGTCAGAAGAGGATTAGGCAAACGATATCCTCTCGCCAAAATTATTTACCGCCGCCCTTGAGGGCGCCATGTGAACAGTGGTTTGGAAGAATACAAGAGTGGAAATTGATGGTTGGCAATTACACCATCTTCGCTTTGCTGATGACATCGTTCTTATAACTCCAAATATTAGCCAAGTGGGAGAAATGCTTGCCAAGTTTGATAAAGTCTGTGGAAAAATTGGTCTTCGACTAAATCTCCAAAAATGATGTTGATGAGGAAAGGATTGATTTCTTATGCTCATATACTCTCAGCGGAATAAATATGTTCGAGTGCTCCAGTTTTTTTTTACGAATTTTTCCAAACCTTTACCTAGGTCAGGTAATCGACATGATGAACCTAGCTCATGAGTTGTGAAGCAGGAAACGAGGGTCAGAGGAGCTTTCAAGTGCATCGAGGATGCATTGAAAAGAACAATGAACACCCGACTCCGTGCCCAGTTTTTTTAACGCAATGGTACTTCCTGCTTCAACGTATGCCTATGCGTAATATGGCATCCTGCGTAAGCAAGATGGAAGACCACTTAACGTTATTGAACGCGTACTCGATAGGACAATGCTAGGGGTATCCCGTTTCACACAAGTAAGGGGAGGGATCCGAAGCTCCGACCTGCGTCAACGATTAAAAAACAAAGAACCTGTTCTGCGCTTCAAACAGTTATGGGCAACGTGTGCCGATGACGTAATGTGTATGAACGACAACCGATGTACAAGATCCGTTAGTGGTTGGATTTCTAGGTTTGTTAAACGCACTGATAAATGACCACTGACCCGATAGCCAGAGCTTTTCACAGAAAGCCTAGAAGAAAGACATGGTGATCAACGAGTCCCTAGAGCGAGCAGAACACACTGGGTTACTCTTGCACGCTGCAGGGAAAAACGCATGATTTACTAGCGCCTCGACGTTCAACGTGACAACAGGTGATGCAGCTGATAGAGGTGTAGGACTTGGCAAACAGGATGCATAAAGCGAATTAAAATCACATCGGATAGTGAAAATAGAAGGTACTTGTAGTGCTACGAAAAATGGCAGTATAAGACTAAAGGCAGTTACTTGGATATTTGGACACTTACATGGACCGTGTTCAATGCTTGTGCGGTTCTCAGTATAATTCTCACTTTCTCGGAGATCTGCTAATTTAGTCAATGTGGTTCCTTGACGCCAAGAGGGAAGCTTGGCCAAGGTCTGCTCCAACAAAGGTACTTAAACAATTTTTTGCTAGAAAATTTCTGCTTCAAACGAACCAAAGTGAAATGCTAAATGATTGTCACTTTTCTACATCACTCATAAGAGTATACTTAATTCATCGTACCACTATGCAATTCTACGATGTCAACTGCCGAACGGACATCAGTGAGTGGAAATGGTTGTATACAGAGTTATGATCATTATTTCACTGACCACCGCCAGCGCTTCAGTAGTGGACAATTTCCAGGAGGATTATCCATTGAAAACGCCGTGCGATACTCGAAAATACTAGGTTATCATTCAACTTGCTACGCTACAATTTCGTTAATGGATAAATCAATGTTATCACTAGGGTATAAGCATCTTATCACTGATCTGAAGTTCTTGTTTCGTGGAATAGAAACTTACTAACGCAGGCATGTTTACGTGAGCCGGTCTTAAGAAAAAAGTGTGGAATTGGTCATTATTTTAGAAGAAACCACTCTATAGTCAAATTATGGCTGAGAGAAACACAAATGAATAAATGTGCATTCACTAATGCAAAATTAGGCATCGAGTAACCTCTGTGCGTTCTGACAAATTCTGGACTATTTTGTATTCTAGAGTTTCTACAGTATGTCCGTCTAGTCAGTCAAGGAAGAGTAAGTCAGTCAGTCGGAAAACACAGGGAATCAAAGTTCCAACTTTGCATACTCCTCTGATGCGTTAGGTCTGTATGGCTGTTTGCTTATTCTTCGAAATCATGTGTGTACTGACTGAGATCTCAAATACTTTTTGTAGTGAATGAATCGTTCGTTTTATTGAGGACAAAATGTTAGAAGCAGAAAGGCATGTGTGAATCGCATTTGATTCCCTTGTGATCAGTGGGAAATGCTTTGCTTGAAGCTAAACACGTTCAATTTCCATCACTTTTCTCATAAACTTATATTATTCATCCAAAAAAGCGAGAAAAACTATATGCTCTTTCCACCATAAATTATTGCAAAAAATTGTTCGCATGTAGAAAGCTTGGGTAATGATGGATAGCTAGATAGCTCGCACTTTTGAACTTTATTAGATCCGCAACGTCAATAAGGCTATATAAAAAAGTAATGAATACACTAAGAATAATATTAATAGGAGGCGCGAATTAACACGAAAAGCCAGTTCAATGCTTTCATGTGGTGATGTTAAGCCTAAATTAGGACACCAATGTTGAGAATAGTAACATTTGACTTCCTCACGGCCAATGAAAATAAAGGGTTTGCTTAAACGGGCACAATGAATGTATGCTTAAGTATAACCTAAAAAAAACTGCCTACTATTTTCAGCTTCAAAAGGGAATTGCGATTCCTTTGGGACCAAACCCATTTAAACTTTTCAAGGGAGACGAAATATCAGTGTTCTCTTAGCTGGCACTTGCATAGCTCTCATGAGCTCTTGCTTCCTAACTCAATGCACCCACTGAGGATGGTGGGCTCCACTGAACATAGCAATTTCTACAATAGCGTTGCTTAAGAAGTTCGAATGAAGACGAATGACGATATTTCGTTTGAATGGCAGTCATAACTTTCAAATTTATCATCGAAAATGTGACTTAGAAGGAAGAAAGGGGTGTGTCGATTGAAAGGGAGCAAGCAATATAGTCATGGTACTTCGGCAATGAAAGCCATCTGAAATGCTTCACATGATCTATTGGAAACTCATTCATTTCAGGAACAACGCTCTTAGCAGATGAATCACCTCCAAATGAGGAACGGAAGTGTAAAAAAATCCTTGATCTAGTTGGAAACAATGCATTAACTTAGTACTGCTAGAAAATAAGAATGAAAATGAATAGGAATGCCTGAAATGATTGAGAATAACCGTCAGAATTTAATTGAAGCAGATGGATGGCAGCATGCAGATGAATACGAGAACTGCCGACTGATCTGGTAAATTGTGGAAGACTCCAGAGCTTCACTATTATTCGTCTTTAATTGTCTCATCTCACTTCTTGCTTTCTATATTTAAGTGATTTTGTAGTAATCAAAAAATTCAACGAATGAGTCGAATAGTGGACTTCAAACAATAGTGGGTCTACCCGAATTGTCGCCGATGAGTCACACCTTTTGAGCACTCAACTATGAGAGCATTAAAATTTTGATGGACTGCGAAGTGGGTAACACGCAACTTTATGTCCAATTCTTCGTCTCCACGATGCTTACTGCCTTAAACTATGGCAACGGAAACCTGCTCGCTAAAGCAAGCAGGATGAAAGATCACTAAGTATTATAGGATGTGCTGTCGAAAAGGCGATGTTAGGAATATCCCGTTTCACACAAGCAAAGGTAGTGGGCCGAAGCTACGATATACGTTAACTATTAAAATGCAAGGGCAACCTTTTATACTCTAAACTGTCGAAAATAAGATGGGCCGGACACTCAACGCGTTTGAACGATAACCAAGGGACATGGGTCGTATGAGTCGTTAGTTACTAGGTCCCTCAGTCTGTTAAACACACAGCAGGAAGACACAGACCGGATGGTAAGAATTCTTCACCAAAACGCTATAAGAAATGCTCGAAGAGCTCCTGGAGCAAGCAGAACCCACAACCCCCGGGCTACTCTTCCACGGACGGTGAAAAATGGAGGAATTACTGGTGCTAGATCGATTCGCACGACAATCAACAGGAACACAAGTGACACAAATGATATCAAATACAGAATATCTGCCTGAGGTTAATTGGTGTTTACGGTTCCCAAATTTATTTATTTCTTTATTTCTTCATTTTTTAATATCAGATCCTACCTCCAAAAGGAAAAGTCCCAGACCAGTGGAGAATGTCGCTCACGGTCAACCTGTCCAAGAAAGGTAACCGAAATGATCTTAGTAAATACCATCCGACATGCTTGTTGAGTGTATTCTACAAGCTCATCACGAAAATTATCCTTTCGCACATATCAAGGCCATTGTGTGAGGCGCAGCCAGTGGAGCAAGCAGAATTTTGACAATGATTCTGTTACATGGATACCATTCAATCTGTGTCCAGAGTTCATTGAAGTTTATAATGAGTACCACCTGCCCCTAGTCCTAACCTTGATCGACTATGAAAAGCGTCTGAGAGTGCTGAAACGAATGCAATATCAACGGGGCTCGTTGAAGAAGGAGTAGATCAATCCTACATAAGAACTCTGTCTGACTGTTATCCGAAATTCACTATGAAAATACAGCTTTTCCACCGACCACTTATCAAACACATAAGAAAAGGGTTTAGACAGGGCAACACAATATCGCCAAAGCTGTTCAGTGGCGTGCTGCGTGGGTAATGAAGTCACTCGGATGGAATGAGAAAGGAGTACGAATTGATGGAGTATTCTTATCAAACCTTCATTTGGGCGATGACATTGTTAACTTCTCAAGAACTATAAGCAAGGCAGAAATGGTGATCTCAACGAAGCGGGAAAAAAATTGGACTACTCCGCAAATCGGAAGATGATCCAATTCATGAAAAGCCCGTGGTGCAAAGGCGAAAAAATTGAAATCGATGGCTCTCTCAATGCAGAGATCACCTCGTACGTATACTTTCGGCGATCAGTGAACATAGAAAACAACATGGAGGAGGAACTAGATAGAAGAAGGAGAGCAGCTTAGTCCACATTCGGACTTCTGAAAGAAGCCACTAACCAATTGAATAACCCGGAAATCCGTTCTCACATTTTCGATTCTACAGCAGTCCTAGCGCTCGGTTATGTTGCGGAGACGTTGTTTGATAATTCAACAACGTTAAGAATACTCCGCAATGCTCACAGAGCGCTTGAACAATCTCTTCTGAAATATAACCGGCACTCTCAATCTGTAGCCGGAATGCGAAGCTCTGGCCTTGAAAATCTGTCACATCTTCGAGATCCAGGAGAATATACATCGACAGCGAAACATAGATGGGCCGGTCACATAATGAGAAGAACAGACGGCAGTTGGACGAAAAGAACAGTAGAGTGGCCTCCAAGAGAATGCAAACGTCTCCTTGGACGACCACCTACACGTTGGGCGGACGTGTTCGTGAACAAAGTTAATCAGCTGCACCCGCAGCTGTATCCTACGATTTTGAGAAAAAAAAACGATTAGCAAATGTGCTGGGGTCCAAGCAACTCGTCAAGACAGACCGTCTAAGTGTCCACGTATATTTCTCTGTAGTCTCCGAATTAGGCTGTGGTGGAAAAAGTTTCTGCTAATCAGGATCCGAAATCATCGCTGCCCCTAGAATATGCGAGAAAGATTGCAATTTCTACGCTTGAAGTGGCTATGATAATTGTAAATGAATAT